>CAEFZX010001891.1:0-52013 GCA_903066825.1 Alfaro cultratus | reverse complement strand
AAACACTATTAATATATATATATATATATATATATATATATATATATATATATATATATATATATATAAATCATTGTAGTTTTTATTTTTTTACTCCATAATTTTATGTTTTATTGTACTGCTTTGTGATCTCCCAGGGCGACCGGGGCTTCCCAGGAGCCATAGGACCTGTGGTGAGTTCATTATAAGTTTAATATTTTAAAAGTTTACTGGTGTTACACTCCTAAAATGTCAATTTAAGAAGAAGTTGACAATCCTGACACTAAAGTTGTCTAACAGGCTGCCTTTCATTTCAGGGACCGATGGGACATCCTGGTCAAAAAGGAGAATACGGTTTCCCTGGACGCCCAGTGAGTAGTTTTATATAATCACATACCTGCTGACCGTACAGTGCGGACAGCCAGTGAAAAAACACGGCACTGTGAAAACTACAATCTGCTCCTACATTTATTTTTGGAGCCAACAGGTAAACGCTGCTGTCTCTTGTTGTAGGGACGACCCGGTATGGTGGGGAGAAAAGGCGACCGAGGAGAATCTGTCAGCCTGCTGGTAAGAAGACATTACAGAGATTAATAATAATACATGGTTAACATAAACTCAGAGCAATTTAAAGATTTAAGGAGTGACTTACTTACAAATGCAGAAACAATATATATATATTTTAGGGTCCTCCAGGTCCTCCGGGTCCTCCTGGTCCACCAGGAAGAATTCTCGGTCTAAATGGAGTAAGTATGCAGTGATCATGGCTTATGTGAACATTTTCTAATTAAAGGAACATGTTACTTAATGTTTTTTTTATTCTATCTGGCTCTTCTTGCATTACGAAGCGCAGTAAGTGTTATAGTATTGTAGCTTTATACCAAAAAACAAGTTACTGACGGCCCTGGTGTGTGAAAAAGAACTGAAAATTTGTTTGTTAGTTTGGAGTTCTATTTTATTCTTACTGACCACCAGAGGGCGGTGCTGAAAGCACTGAATATTCCCTTCAGGCAATAATATCAACAAAGTCTCACCTGTGACATATCAGATGATCAATCGGAGGCTATGTAGCACGACGTCAGCCTAGGCTCTGTTACAACAAAATCTTCTCGCGAAATGCAAGGATTCTGAGAGTCAGAGAATCTCTGGCGGTCATCCGGGATTCATAGAACCAAAGTTACATACATAACTTTCATTCTACCTCCTTTACCATCTTCCATGCTGCATAGGACCGATATAAACTTTGAGAGCACTTGGGTTATACAACTGGACACCAATCCTGCCGTTTCTGGTCAAAGTCTTGGCCTAAATCTGATTGAGCTGCACATCATCAGATAAACCAGGGTGTTAATGCATGAAAACCCTCCAATCCTTCAAAGATGACTGGTTTAACTTCACACAGTGAAAAAAATCATTTTTTCGGTGACGAGGCAAATACTTTTTTACAACAATGTCTAGTTTAGGGTAATAGGATGATAAACATTACTAATAAATGTCCCTGATGTTCTGATCAACTCGTAAAAAAGGCAAAGTATGACGTTAAAAGTTCCCACAGTTACATTTATTATGTAGGAATTGTAAGCTGTGCAAATAATTGAGATTTCACAATTAGCCCAAAATAAGACTTGGATTTTTTTGGCCTTCTTTTACCGTACTTAAATAAAATAAGATTTTTCTTTCTTTTTAGTGTAAGATTTCAGAAAATATATATTTTCCTACACTTATTTTGCAGGCGTTTCAAGAAATGCTGAGGGTGCTGTATTGACTTTTTATTACTTAGCAAAAGTTTATTGCAAATCAATTTATGATCAAAACTGATTAATTATTATTCTGCATTAACATTTCTTTAGTTTTGCTTCATTCTCTGTTTTGTTGTTTTTTGTTGTTTAAATGTAATTGTAGGTTAGCATGTGTTAGCTTATCATAGGTCAACACCGATTTTACTAAAACCGAAGAATTTATATCATTCAAAAGTAAAGTAAAGTAAAACACTGATTCTCTTATATCTGTTGGGTAAATATAATGTCTAATATTGTAACAAAACTTCAAGTCTTTTTAAAGTCATTTTCAAAAAGTTCCCAATATTTTCATATTGCATAGTTTCACTTGAAGTGAAAACTTATTTTTCTTCCATTTTATTATATAACAAATAATTTTGTTGCACCAAAGTGAAACTACATCCTCAAATCTTAATAGCAAAGAAATAATATACGGACCGGTTGTCATTGCCGGTTAAATTATTTACTTACTATTGCAGGATGTTACATTATTTACCATTCACATGCCTGAGCATTTAAATGCCTGACAGAACAGAAGATGAATGGTATTTAACAATGCAGAGTGTTTAGATTTCTACGTTTTTGGTTAAAACTCTTAAAGCTTCATTGAAATGAAACTCTGTTCACACTGCTCTCCTTTGAACCCAAAAGACAGTGTTCCCGGTGCGCCCCAGACCGCACTGCAAACTGGGACGAGTAAGTCTGAGCCGGACCGTCTGAATGGTTCCTTCCTGTTGGAAATGGGACCATCTGGTGGTTCTGGTGGTGTGTGGGTTTTTGTTTGTTTTGTTTTATATAAAGCATGAAACCTCTCTGGTGCCTCCTTCCCTCCTTGTTACCTTTCCCTCCTGCTCTCCTAACAGTGTCTGATAAAGCCACATGAATGTGGACGTGGTGTGATTGCATCAGGCTTTAACATTTGTCTTGCACAGATTCCCTGCAATAAGAAAATTGTTTTTGTTTTTTTAGTCCAAAACCTAACTAGAAAGATCAATTCCTGCATAACTGATGGTTGAGCCGGGTCCAGTCATTAAAGACAAATGTTAATGCGAGGTGTTTCGGGGGGCATGCCGATCACTCCTTAGCTTATCCGCTCTTTTCCTCCTCAAAAGCTCATGGATGAGAAATGCTGAGTGAAGGGAAGGAACATATCTTGTGTTTATGTAAATTAGAGTTGGTTCTTTGTCACGTTCTTGATCAGTTTTTGAAAGAATCAAACTGCATGACATGTAATAATCTTTTTGGTTGTTGTAAAAGCGATGGAGCTCCATCTCTGATCTACTTACTGTTGGGTAGATAAGTAAGGTTTCTTCCTGGTGTCTGGGTTTGTTTTTTGTTTTTTTTAACCGTTTAGCATCTCGGAAAGGGATTCTTTGTGAAAAACATAGTGGACTGAATAACATATCCACAAAGCCTGACGAGCAAAAAAACACTGCGACTGGATCCATATGTTGATAATCGAGTGCTGTTGTGTCCCTTTAATAAAGCAACATAAAACCGGTATTACATTTGAAAGGAACATTTCTGAGATCAAAAAGTCTGGTAGCTCATATTCTCTAAGGAAAACCCCAGAGCAGATCTAACTCCAAACCGTTTTTAATTCACCCCGCGCTGTAAAACCTTCGTGCTTTATCCCCTGTGCGTTAACCTCAATAACTGAGCATGTGTATCTTGGATTTAATCAGTTTTTTCGCAGGGCTGGCAGCAACGTTATAGACACCCTTTTTACCCTGTTTAATGTCCAGCCGTATGTTTAACACATGCACACAACCTGAGCAATCCGGTTATTAATGTGCCTCTGTATGTGTGTGTGTGTGTGTGTGTGTGTGTAGGAGTCGGTGACAAAGAGAGACTCTGTGGGACTTAAAGGACACAAAGGTGACGAAGGGATGCCTGGTGAGCCGGGAACGCCTGGTAAGACTCGTCTCTCTCCTGCTGCAGCAGCCTCTGAGTCTGCATCCCTTCAACTTGTTGCTTTCTTTGTTATTCACGGCACACCGCGTTACGACCGCGTTCCCACCAGCATCCCCGTTACCTGATGCGGTAGAGGTGAGTGAAAGCCTGTCTCGCACATCTCCAACAGATATGATCAGATAAAACAGTGGAGGAGAAATTGTTGTCACGTTTTTGATGTTTCTGTTCAGAGGAACACGCAAAAAACGTGAGAAAATGAGTGGAGATTTGCTTTAGACCAGGGGTGCCCAAAGTCGGTCCTCGAGGGCCGTTTTCGTTCTCTCCCTGGTAGTACTAACAACCTTTTCAGCATATCAGTGTTCTTCTCAGGCCTTCTAATGAGCCATCATTTGATCCAGGGAGAGAACTAAAACATGAAGGATGCCGGACCGACTTTGGGCAGCCCTGCTTTAGACAAAGTTTAGCAACTTCAGGTGATCAGAATGTGGAAGACAAACAGCGAGCCCGTTAGCTGCACGTGCTAAGCATACATCACAATCCACTGTTACGATCGCATCCGCCCTGTAAGGATGTGTAAACAAAACACTTTAAAATAAATTCATCTTTTATTGCAGTAAAAACAAATTAGAAAGTCCACTGTTTGATTTGATTGTGTTTACTTAAGATGAAATCTTGTTAAAACATCGTTTTAGTTTTGTTTTGTTCAACTGTTTTCTGTCGCTCAGGAAGCTAAAGGCGAGCTGGGGGTCAAAGGTGAAAAGGGAGAAAAGGGCGACTTGGGCCTGCCCGGTCCTCCAGGACTTCCAGGGAAATCCGGACTTGTGGTGGGTTCAGCTCGAATCGGAAAACAGATCAAACTTTTGTTTTGTTCCCTGCTTACGCGAGTCGGCAGAACTTGCGAAGCATTCCGATGATCAAACTGTATGGAGAAATTTTTCATTCCATTCTTAACACCAAATTTCAAAACTTTTGTACCATTTGAAAAATTATGTTGAACCTGAGCAGGGTGCACATCGAAGCTGCTGCTTATCAAAAACTGGAGACGCAAAATTTGGGCCGATATCGATATCCAATATTAATGTTGCTGTTTTGGTTTGATAACAATATTTACTGATATTCTATGTATTTCTCAACTATTTTGACATCTTTGAGGAAAAAAAAGACAAGAAAACAGAGAGCAACAAGATGGAAATAAATATCGGTTTTTCATATTGGCCAAGCTGTATTTATCAGGCCGATACGATGTGTTAAAAAATGACTAATATCGTCCGATACCAATGTTGATGCCGATGTATCGTGCATCCCTATCAAAAACCCATTAAATCGTTACAATTAAGTAAGTGTAAGAGAGCTTTGGACTAAAACAAAACCCACACAGCTTTCTTAACGTAATTCATCTATCTTTGTGTTTGCGCCTTCAGGGTCCAAAGGGGGAGTCCGTTGTAGGTCCCCCAGGCCCGGCTGGTTCTCCTGGTCAACCCGGAGCTCCCGGGCTCGGACAACCTGGGCCCCGAGGCCCGACTGGCCCTGCTGGGCCACCGGGACCGGCCTCCGAATATGGATCTAGTAAGTGTATGACACAGAGAGATTTAGGAGGAACTGAGGTGTATGTCTGTAATCATGCTGCATATCTTCTCCACAGATGTCAGTGTCCCTGGTCCTCCAGGTCCTCCCGGTCCACCAGGATCTCCAGGCTACACTAACCTGGTAAGATGACTAATCCAAAGCGCCTGAAAGCCCTGGAAAGCACCGGCAGTGACGTTGTGATGGTGTGTGGTCAGGTGACGACCTTCAAGACCGTCAAGGCTCTCACCAGAGAGACCCAGAGAGCCGCTGAGGGAACGCTGGCGTACGTGTCCGAGAGAGGGGGAGAGCTGTACATCAGGGCACGCAATGGGTGGCGCAAAATCCAGGTTTATACCACAGATTTACATTCCTCTGTGCTGCCGTCTTATCTGTACGCTTGGCATTAGCTGGCGTCTGAGAGTTACAGCTGGAAAGATGCCGCTGTTGGGTTTTACCCATTAGTCGCATCAAGTCAAATGTGAAACTTTCAGATTTTAATTCTGAAAAAATGATAAATACCCTGTGTTTTTGTTCCCTCCCCAGTCACCCACCACTTGGTGTTGGTCTCATAAAATACATTCTTTTTTAAGGTTGTGGCTTTAGTCATTTATCCTCCGTTCTTTGTTCTATTTATTTTTCATCTTCTTGTGAGACTAGGTGTACATTTGTGATTTTGCTAAATCAGTTCTATAATTCTCCCATAATTTCACAGTAAAAGTGACTGCGAATAGCTTCTGTCTGTTCATGATAACTCGAAACACTTTCCTCATAAAATGATAAACATCCTCACATTTGTTTTTTGGTTTTTTAGCTCGGAGAGCTGATTCAAAACGGAGCTTCCTCATCAGAAGCGTCTCAGGCTCTGAGCAGAGCGGGAGATTGGAGCAGACCACAAAGAGTTCACAGCCAGGTTCGTACCAACACACACATATACACACACTCTCTGTGGACCCAGTGCGTGTTATTTGTTCTATCTGGAAACTTTGCGCATGCGCACAACGCTGGAGGGCAAAAAGACTATTCTTTTACATGCTATCCATAGCCGCGCTGCTGTGGTAAAACAATTTCTTTAACTAAATAAAATCTGGAGATGTAGATATTTTTAATTTATATATTTATAGTCACAGGAAAGGGACAAATCTCACCATAGAATCGTTGAAAATACTTCAAAACCACTTTTTTCTTGCTCTCTGTCTCGGCTACGCTACGCAGACTCGTTGCCATAGCAACTTATTCAACACCAAAAGAAACACTCAAATATTTCCCACACAAAGAACAGAACATTAAGTCCGTTACAGTGTTATGTTTTTAGGCTTCATGTTTGTTTTGCGATTAATAATAAGTGCCCGTTGTGGTAGCTTAGCTACCGCTGCTATTAGCTAATCTAACACAGCTGTGGTAGCTTAGCTACCGCTGCTATTAGCTAATCTAACACAGCTGTGGTAGTTTAGCTACCGCTGCTATTAGCTAATCTAACACAGCTGTGGTAGTTTAGCTACCGCTGCTATTAGCTAATCTAACACAGCTGTGGTAGTTTAGCTACCGCTGCTATTAGCTAATCTAACACAGCTGTGGTAGTTTAGCTACCGCTGCTATTAGCTAATCTAACACAGCTGTGGTGGATTAGCTACCGCTGCTATTAGCTAATCTAACACAGCTGTGGTGGATTAGCTAATTTAAACACCTGGTCTACTGATAAAATGTCAGGATTTGTGTGTAGGTCGCCTTCTTTTGTAGTTTGTAACTGAACCAAAACATACCGAATTCCACATCACATCTACATGTTACGGTTGTCAAAGTCAAGCAAGAATAACTGAACTACTTTCATCTCCCTCACTATTTCTTTCTTTCTTTCTTTTTTTTTTATTTTTATTTTTTCCAAATTGTTTTTGCGGCGCTAGTGGCTCGTATTTTTTGTGATAGTAGGCTGACAGGAAGGGGGAAGACATGCGGCAAAGGTCGCCGGGACCGGGAGTCGAACCGCGTCGAGGACTAAGGCCTCCAAGCGTGGGGCGTGCTAAACCCCTGCGCCACCACAGCACACCCCTACTATTACTTTTCTTAATGAAAACGTTTTACTGACCTTGTTATCTAGTTGTCATAGTGTGGCGAAACACTGCGTCCGTATATATATATGAGGCGTACATTTCATGTTTAACGCTTTATGTTGACAACTTAACAACTAAAAGCTTTGGTAGTTGTTGGGGAGCAGCTTTTTGCCCTCCAGCAGGGAAATGGGGGCGGGACCTTGCACGCGTGACGTCACGCTTCGTAAACCGACTATTTTTGTTGTTTCTGTTGACCAGGAACTGCAGGACGGCAGCAGGGGATACCAGCCCAGCTACAATATCATGCCACAGACCATTGAGGCCACACCTGGAGTGAGTGGAACAAATGCAGCGCTGAGTCGTCTTCGCTTTTTTCTACTTCTTATCTCTCCTCCTCCTCTTTGCCTCCCTGTCTGAATGTAGCTCCATCTAGTGGCGCTGAATGCTCCGCTCAAAGGCGACATGCGCGGCATCCGCGGGGCAGACTTCCAGTGCTACCAGCAGGCGCGCTCCGTGGGGCTTACTGCCACCTACAGGGCCTTCCTGTCATCACACCTCCAGGACTTGGCGACCATAGTACGGAAGGCTGACCGCAACAACCTGCCGGTGGTTAATCTGAGGGTGAGGAAATGCTCTTCTTAGTCCAGTATTTTTATTTTTTATTTTTTAGATTTTTGATTTCTTGCACAATATAATTTTTGAATGACTGCTTTAAATTCATTGTATTTTCAAATGTATTTTTTTCCCACTTCTCTCAGGGGGAAATACTGTTCAACACTTGGGCCTCCATATTCTCTGAGAATGCTGGCATGTTCAACCCGTTGACAGCCATTTATTCTTTCGATGGACGCAACATCATGACCGAACCAGCATGGTGAGTGGATGTTAGCATTAGCAACCAGGGAGATTCTGCTAATGGAAAACCACAGCAGAGAAAATGTGAGGTAGTATATGTGGAAGATTAAAGACATCAATTATCCAGACTAGTCATTTTTATTACCAACATTTTTTAACACCAGATTATTGAACTGAAGCATAAGAGTGAGAAGAAATTAAGTTTTTCCAAAGCTAAAGTGATTAAAAATTGCATAAAAAACATAGTATTGTCTAAGGGTGCTCCCAATTTATCGGCCAGTCGATCTGTTGGGCTGATTTCTGTCATTTTGTGATTGACAATCGGTCAATACACGTGAAGCCGATCTTATCCACCAATCTTATCTACCTCACTAAAGATCTAAAAATCACCCACTGTCCTCTTCTGCTTTCCCATGTGAAAGGTTCGACTGATAGACCGGCCCACCAGGTCATGTCTGCACGTTTTCAGTTAACAATAGTCCCCCTGGGGCGTGCTGTGGTGGCGCAGGGGTTTAGCACGCCCCACGTTTGGAGGCCTTAGTCCTCGACGCGGACGTCGCAGGTTCGACTCCCGGTCCGGGTGACCTTTGCCGCATGTCTTCCCCCCTTCCTGTAAGCCTACTGTCGCGAAAAAAATGCGAGCCACTAGCGCTGCAAAAAACTCTTCGGAGAAAAAAATGACAAAAAAACAATAGTCCCCCCAGTGTTACCAAGTCAGCAACTTTCTTGCTATATTTAGCAACATTTCAAACTAAAATAAATTGCTATTGGCCAGAATCGGCAAGTCAGTCTTTTTAAAAGTCGATAATCTGAGTTTGGCCAGAAAACTGCAATCAGTGCACTGCTAGTATAGTCATCATGCCAGTTTATAAGTAGAAGGGTAAAAGGCAAGTTAGTGAGTAAATAGATATGGAAATAAATGAAGTAAGGAATTGAGAAGATTAAAAAATTTAGGTAACATAACGTAACTTAGTAAGTAAATTGGTAGGATAGTTTAGACGGGTAAGTAAGTAACTGAACAGATACTGTATGAAGGGCAGGTAAATACATAAGTAAACAAATAAATAAGTTGGGCAAGTAAATAGCTGATTTAGTAAATACGAAAATACAGCAAATAGGTAATTAATTAAAAAACAAAATGGGCAACTTATTAAATAAGTAAAATTTAATAACAAGAGAATAGAGTGACTTTTGTTTCCTTTGAGCTAAAGGTGAATTATTTTTAGTTTCCTCACTAAAATATAGATTTAAAAAAAAATTCCACAGTGAATATAATCCGTTCAAACATTGTTAGCAGCTGATGAAAACATAAGAGGGAGAGCATTTCAGGAAGAACCTGTAAGCTCCTCCCTGAAACGGTTCTGACTCTGCTGCGTCTCCGCTCCTCGCCCTTCTGCCCCCTGCAGGCCGGAGAAGCTGGTGTGGCACGGCTCCAGCACCGTGGGCACCCGCCTGACCACCAACTACTGCGAGGCGTGGCGGACGGGCGACATGGCAGTGACGGGCCAGGCGGCGCTGCTGCAGACAGGCCGGCTGCTGGGACAACACCCCCGCTCCTGCTCCAACCACTACGCAGTGCTGTGTATAGAGAACACATACGTGGGAAACACACCCCAAAGGAGAACCTGAAGAAACACACACACACACACACATGCAGGCATGTTGAAAGTGGGAAATATGATTTGGGGAAAAACACATTTAGGCACATGAAACACACACACATAGATACACGTTGTTATTGTTTTATTTTTGTGTTTAGTTCCCACCTGGATGGCGGTGTGAGACGGCAGCTCAACATGTCCGTCCATGTCTAGAGCTCAATTATTTTTGTAGTTTCTAACAGAGTAAAAAATAAAATAAATAATAATAAAATAAAAAAAACCTAGTCAGTGTTTGAGAGCGGCCAGCTTTGCAATGTTTCTGGGGCTTCTTTGTTTTGCTGCTCTACAGGCAGACAGACAAACTAGTAGAGAAACGAAGCAGAACTGCTGTAAAATAAACCACAAAGTCACTGGTCTGGTCTGATAAGACAGCGTCTCCTTTTTCCTGTTTTCAAACTAAAGTGAAGTTTCACATCTTAAGAAAGGTCTGACGAGACATGCAGCGATGTCGGACAAAAAGAGAATACTCATTTATAATACCACAAGCAAAAAAAAAGTCAGAAAATATATTGCTTCTATTGCAGTAGCATAATCTCACACATGAAAAAAAATCAAAACAAAACTTCTAGAAAATATGTTAAAAAAAATAAATAAATAAAAATTGTCCACATAATTTTTCCCAAAAAATTGGAAACATTTTTTAGAAAAAAGATTTTCTAAAAAAAAAAAAATTAGAAAAAATGTTACATTTTTTTCCAAAAAAAAAAAAAAAACATTTCTAGAAACAAATTAGAGCAAATGTTTGACTTATAAAAGCTTGTTTGTAAAAAATTCTTTTTCAAATAAATTTCAGAGATTTTTCAAGCAAATTTATGTACTGCATCTATTGGCATTCTGATTTTAACAGAATCATTTTTGTAATGACTTAACATTTTCAGAACAACTACTGACTAGAAAAGGGTAATAAGTTTGACCCATCCCGCTATTCAAAATAGGAAAGACAGTAGATCATCCCATTGGACTATTGATCTTCCTAGAATAAGGAAACGGCTACGATTAGTTCACCTATTAGGAAAAAAGTTTGTGATTTTCTTCTATTTATACAGTAGTATATCCTAGGAAAACTTAGCTAGTATGCATTCACATGTTGCTGTTTGAAGTTGGAACATGTATGTATTTGTTGACATTGTCCAGTTGTTTGTTTTTTGTAATACTGTAGACATCTTTTTCTTTTCTTTTTTTTAATGAAGCACACTAAATGACTGATAATCTCCTCACCACGCTTTGATTGAAATGTTCTGCCTGTAAACTTGACAGTTAGTTGTTCTACTGTCTGATTGTATCTTCTGTTGAAAGAAAAACTTGACTTTCTTGTACTTACCATCTGATGCTCACTAAATAAAGTGTCTGATTTTTTATTTATTGTTTTGTTTTTTTTTAAGCAATGACTCTTTTGTTTAGTAGAAATCTTGTTTCTTAATAAGTTGGAATTCAATTGCATATATAGATCCGTTTGTATGTTGTGATCTTAATCCATTTTGCATCTTTTTTTCATCCACGTTTTCCTTCCACTCAACTTTCTATTAATATATGCAGACACAGCACTCTAAACAACAGTCACTTTGTGAGGCTCGTCTCTCTTCTGGAGCGTGTCGACATTCATAACCTTAGAAGTGAAAAGTAAGTGCCATGTCCATTTTTTTTGGCGAATGACCCCAAAGCACATTTGGTCACTTTGGATGCTTGAAATTTAGAATTTTCTACTGTGATTTATTTATTTATTTATTTATTTTTCCTTTTTGGACAAAAATTTTTTAAGTTTTGAGAAACTTTGAATTTTTTTTTTCTAACAAATTCCTCAGATTTTTCAAGCAAATTTTTGACCTCTGATTTAGAATTTTCGACTTCTCATTTTGTCCAAAATGTTTTCGTTTTTCATAGAAAAACTTAGAGAAATTTAGAAATTAAAAAAAAAAAAAAAAAAATTCTACTAAAATTTGAGTTTTGTCGAGCAAAGTATCGACTTTGAATTTGAAATTAAAAAGAAATTGACAAAAACTTTGTTGAAAAAAGTGCAGTAATATTTAAATATAACTCATATAATATATATTAAGAAGAGTGATACTTTATCCAAGCATTAGAGTTGGATGATTGAAACTTTATTTTTATCTGTACATTTTATGGCATTTTTAATGTGTTTTATTTATTCTTTTTAGCTTAATCCTATTTTACTTTATTCTGCACCCTGAGTTTTTTCTAGCAAATTTTCAACTTTTCACACTTAAATTTATTTGATTTCTTCAGGAAAATTTCTGATTTTTTTTTTCTTGCAAATTTTTGGCTTTGCAAACTTAGAAATTGTGTTTTTCCTTAAAAAAAACAAACAAAACTGCATTCTTCCCTTTTGTCTTATACTGAGGAATAAGCTGTAAGCCACAATTATCAAACACAACTGAACTAACTACTTAAAAGCATAATTTTGTGTATAATAAATCCATAAAATTAATCCCTCTCACTTTTGAATGGAATTTCTTAAAAGGTTTTCCTCGATACAGGATGAACTTTAGGATGATTGTCCACCAGGTGGCGTAAGTCCAAGTTTGGATAGAAAAGCGCATGCGTGGTTTTTTCTCCTGTTTGTTATTTAACCAACATGTCTGCCTCCTGTCTGACGGCACTCAGGGCATCTCTGACAGGTAAAACCTTTTCATCCTTAACTGGGTACATTCAGGACAGACAATATACTTTTTTGGGGGTATTAGGACTAGATGTTACCAGGGTAACATAATTTATCTTGTACTAGTTTCGTAGCTTGTTTGTATTGTTTTTAACTGATTTAATTCCTGTTCCTGCTGTAAACATAATATTTTAGATTTAGCGCAAAGTCAAAAACTGGATTCGTCTTCCAGCTTTTCTCCCAGGTTCCTGCCGGTGGCTCCTCGCGCACCACGGTCGTCTGACCCCGACAGTGTGCCACCGCTTGCGGCTTCATGTCTCCCCCACCGCCGGGCTGCCCAGCTCCAGGACCGAGCCGACACAGAGCTCCGATGTGGCCGACAAGGTTGCAGACAGACTCGGGCAGGAAGAGCCGGAATGTCCGGAGTACATCCCCAGGAGAAAGGCCAAGAACCCTATGATGAAGTTAGGATATGCTTGGTGAGCCTGCGGCACTTCCTGTTTACACCTCACGTCTTTACGTACTTCCTGTTTACGCCTCACGTCTTTACGTAGAGTAAATATTTTACTGAGAAACGAAGAAATCTTAGTTCATTCATCATTAGTAGAACTATTTCTCCATTTTTCCTGTACGTGTCAGTGTGTAGTCCAGCTCACTCTCCTCTCTATCTGGTCATATGGATTAAAAGTGGGGCAGAGAGAGAACGATGACGTCACATAACACATTTTAATGGCCGGTAAATTGTCCCTGAAGTTATCGAGGTAAACGATAATATTGTTGATTTGAGATCATTTTCTAGTATTATGATGATAATGCCATGGTAATGCAGCAATACATTACAGAATAAAACAAAGATACATTTATTAAATTAATTAAGTCTCTTTGAACAAAATTATCCTTCATAAAAAGGGTTAAAGGGCTGGTTGAGGCCAATACACCAGACTGAAGACAATCAGTTCTTGGTAAAAAGAGAGATAAAAACGATAAATCATGCAAATGGAAATTACTAAGATCGTTTTAATTTATCAAGCAATTAATTGATTTATTACCAATGGCTGCTGGCTTACTAATCAACTGCTTCCAGTTGAAAAAGCAACACATGGTTGCCACATTTACACATCATCACTACTGTCTGAAATCCCAGAATATCACAGTAGCTTCAAATGAGACTTTTGCAATAATGACACTAAAATGAAAAAAAATCCAATATTGGTTGAAGGCCTTACTTTCTGCTGATTAGTTTGCATCATTTCTTTGATAACATCTAAAATAACCGTTGTTGCATCGGTTGCTACCAGCAGTATGCTAATCTAATGAAATGTAAGGCTCTACGTTGCTTTTTCTGCTTATGCTGTGGATTGTGGCCTTTTGCTTGAGTTTCTTCTTGTTGAAAATAAGCAACATGTGATCCATAACTGTAATCAGAAAATGTTATTTAAAAAGAGGGTCTAAAAAGACTGGTTTGTTTTTCTGATTCATAAATACTTGAAACTCCCTCTAAGAAAGCTTTTAACTGTATATCTTAATAGTTCAAACAGTACATTTACCTTAATATGCATTAATACACACAGTGGGAACTGTTTTAAGCACAGCAATATCTACATATCCACAGTTTTCCTTATTTTAACGCTTCAGAAATAAGGAAGACTGTAAATACAGTCAATCAGCATCAAAGAAAAATGAATGGTGCTCTGGGATTGGCTGCTTTCCAAATGCAAGCATATGTTAAGTAGGATTACTCCCATTTCAGCTTCCCAAACTGCATTTTCTTTCAAATATTTTAGATATCCACAATGGGAGAGTCTGCAAATAAGGATTTTCTTTTTGTAAATTTAGAGTAACACTCCATAGAAAAATCTGCAAATACTGAAGCTGGAGCAGGCGGGGATCCATCATGATCCAGAATTAAAGTGTGTCAATCACAGCTGAAAGAGATTTATAAAGTACAAGTAAGTGTGTTTGAAGAAGGAACTTAATTTAAAACCTTCAATTAAGGTTGAAGGGGGGGAAATAATGCCTTTTGTGATGTCACCAGAGTCACCCGAGCACGAAAGCATGCGCTTTTATCGCAAAGGTTTTCATCTCAATGAAGCAACATTTTACAGCAAAACCAATGTGAAAATTTACCATGTTGTGTAGTTTTACAGTCGGCAAACTATATCTGAAATTTTGATCTGCCGGTCATTGTACAGAAATGGTCGTTTCTGGTGAATGTGACAATAGGAAACCTCACTGGCTTGACCAGAAATATCTCCCCTCTCCTCCAGGATGATCGGGCTCCCGGCGGGGATCATCAGCTTCATTCTGGCCAAGAGACAAGTGGACAAAAACCGCCTGAAGCAGCTGAAGGTCAGACAGAGGATGAAACGATCCAACGAGGGCGAATACGACGGGAGTCGATATCGCCAGCACGCCAAGCTGGAACGGTGACGTGTAAACCCCGTCACGCCCCGAGAGACAAGAGGACTTCTGCCTAAAGCCACGTGGATAAAAGCAGATTTATGTCACAAAAAACTACATGTAAACAATAATCACTTCCTGGTGTAAACAAACAGAAACAGTTTATTTCATATGAAAATGCAAACACGTTACCTTCAGTAATGATGTGTATTTACACCAACTATGTGGTCTTTACATGCTGAGTGTTTGACACTGTTGCTTTAATAAAAGGATTACATGCAGCTCTGGCCCGGAGCAGCAGCTGGGTGCGGTCGGGTAAATCAGGAGTGTTTTTTTTTTTTTTTTTCCAGCTGAAACATTTCACCGGTTGTTTGCGGGGAAACGCCACCCAGCTGGCTCAGACTGCTTCTGATCTGACTGCGTCACAACAGGACATCTTGCATAATGAAGTAGTTTAGGAAAAAAGAAATTGCAAAGGATTCAGGTGATGTTGCTTATAGTGGCACATTCAGGTCAGTAAGTTGTTGTAAAGACAAAAAAAAAAAAAGCAGCTATCTACAGTGAATCTCAAGCAAACACACCCCTGTTAAAATGTCGAGCCGTTTCAGAAAAATATGAGCCGATTTTTTTTCGAGGTGGTTTTTCTTCCACCTCTCTTGCAACATACCCTGTGATATTCATCTGGAAAACAAAATGCCTGATAAGGAAACTCCAATCCAATGCTGGATGAACGAAAGACTGTTCTATAAACTGACAAAACCAAAACAAACAAAAAAAAAACCTTTGGTCCCAATTCAAAAGAGGAAAATCTCCAAAAGAACACTCCCACAGTGAAGCACGGTGGTGGCAGCATTATTCTCTGGGGTTCCTTTTCTTCAGATGGAAATGAGGTTTTTGTTAAGGTGGAATTGTGAACAATTCAAACCTTCAGGTTGCCTAGGAAGCTGAAGATGAGGGATCTTAATTTATTTTTGAGAATTTGATGTATCCAGGGCCGGATGTACGAGGGCCCCTGTGTTGGGGCTCCTTTGGTGCCCTATCCACTAAGAAATAAAATTACCAATGCAAATTACAGTACATCAATATGACTGTATTAATTGATGCATTATAAGATCAATATGTCACAAAGTCAATAATTAAACACTGTTCCCAAACAAATCGACTATAACTTATCCAAGACGTGAATATTGTTTATATTCATGGAAACCCCAAAATATTAATACAATTCACCTAATTTGGGCCATCTTACGTTTTATATAACGAATGAGGTTAGCAAAACATCCATTCATTAAAAAAATAAATTGGGAGACGCCCTCAAAAACTGTAGCCCTGGGCTAGTGCCTCTGTAAACACTTAATAAACTATCCCAGCATAAATCTAGAGAACATGAACAGATCTGGACAAAACACTGAAATATGTTGGCAGTTAGATTATGTTTTGTAATTTTTTATAAATTTTTATTTTGTTTTTCAACTAAATTCTCAACATATGGATTACTAAAAAGGCAGGAAAAGTTTCAAAATGGATGCATAATGCTTCACTTGATATAAATGTGGAATTTAAACAGGAGTGTTTATCATCACTGGATGATGAGTGCATAGTATAAATATGTATATTACAAGTATAAAAGTAGTTTTTCGTGTCTCCATACATGGTAACAACATCAGATTGAGCCACTTGATTCTATCCCTGCATTGGTTCAATAGCTTAATAAATGCTATGATATTTTTTTTACCCAAAAAAAAAAAAAAGTAAAAGTTGTAACAGAGAAAACAAAAAGCAACGTATTGCTTTCCAGCACCCGTCCGGAACGCTCAGCCTCATTTGGTGACAGATCCGATAATCTGCAGCAGGAACAGGAAGATCTGGACGATGTCGACGTAGATGGACAGCGCGGCGAAGACGTACTCCTCCGGACTGATGGAGTGCTTCCTGTTTCCTAGCAGGAGCTGAGTGTGATATGCCAGGAACTACAAACACACACAGATGCATTAACAGCAAGAGAGTAGAAAGGAAGGGAAGGAATTATTTAACAAAAAAAACAAAAAAAACACTCACCAGAGTGAACACTATGGCTCCTATCGCCGCGTACAGCATGTGAAGCCAATACATCTGCATGAAAAAACGTTGGTTAGGAGATCCTGAAGCCCGATAAATTCTGCTTATGAATTTATTTTTTTTTACCCTGACGTACGCTCAGACTCACATATTTGAAGGAAAGCACGATGGCTGTAATGATGCCGGTCACAAACATTACAATCCCGAGGACACAGAAGAGGCCCTGGCACTTTGTGAAATCCACCTGGACGGTGAAACCAGAAACCGGCCGGTTAAAATGGTGTTCCTGAACCAGCTTCGTAAAGCAGAAACACACTCACACACACACCTTTGTCTGGAAACAGAAGACTGTGACGGCGATGCACACAACAGCAGTGATCCCGAGAGCCAGAAACACAGCTTTTGTGTTGTAGTAACTACAACCGGAAAGAAACTGGATTAGTACTCAGGATAAAAACAGGCTTTAACTGTTTGGGTTTTTATTTTTTTTCATACCTCGAGATGGTTCCAGTCATGTAAGACAGAGCCAGAGTCTGAGACGGGGAAAAAAATAAAAGCATGAATAGCAATGTATGGCAAAGTTTTTATAAACGCTGGAGAAACTAACCGATCATAAAACTAAAACATTATTTGATTTGTAAAAGAAAACACTTGCTGAATATGTTCCCATTTTGTCACGATACAATAACCTTCAACTTATTTTATTACGATTTTTTCTATTTTTCAACAAACACAAAGTTGTACATAGCTGTGAAGTGGAAGAAAAATTCTAGATAGACTTTTTTTTATGAAGATACAATCTGAATGTGTTGTTATGCGGTTAGTTTATTGCTGCTCTGTTTTGAACATCTAGACATCGAGACCTTCGGTTTTTCTTTCCAGAAACTCAGGAGGTTTGAATCTGAACAGCATTTTTTTAAAGTGTTCTGAAATTCTGATTTGGATTCACTATAGTTTCTGAACTCTGGCTCAAAATAATAAAGAACGTGCAGCTTTAAATATAAATTTAATAAATGCTGGTTTTATCTGGGGTTTTTTATTACATGTAATAAGTTGATTTCCCATGTCAAAGTGACTCTAAAAATACTAGTAATGCTATTTTTAGATCTATTATTTTTACACTAAGCTGGAAACTATGTGCTTCCCCCCGATTTTCCACAAATTGCCACATCATCCTCTGAAAACACACAGAAAATTGGATTCTTTAAAAATGACATGAAATTTCCCGAAGCAGACATTTATAAAAATTCAACGTTTTTATTTTTTTTAAAAGTTCATGTAACATTTGCAGCTCTACACAAGTGTTGCTTTGCTGTATTGAGGGCAAATATGGCATTCAGATTGCATTCACAATCATGAATACATTTTATATGTTTCATTCCACTTCATAAACAACAATGTGCAACTTTGTGTTGTTCTATTACACTAAATTATAAAAAACTAATTCTATACACCCATATGAAAAGCACAGACAAGGGAGAAAAGACTGGAAAAATTGTGGCCACGACTTAATAACTTTAAGGAACGACTTGTTTAATTCGTCACCACAACGTAATTATAGCGACTCGTGGTGACAAGTTTTTTTTATTTTTTCCTTTCTTGTCGCCAAACGATCTCCGTAGTAAAGTGACAAAATGTAACGTCATATCAACCGATGTGGCACCGCTGAGTGAAAAAGCTGCATCATTTTGCTGGTTGAGTTGATAAAACAGAGATAATGAAGTAAAAACGCAACACTCAAACTGTCAGCAGGGAGGCTGCTGCTGGGTCACGGCTAAACCTCTAACACAAAGACTACGCTGACCAAAGAACCTGGAAACTTTTAAGTAGAGCGCTTCAACGGTTGAATCTAAGAATAAACTCGAGGTCAGTCCAGGAAGCTGCTTCCTGTTTCAGATGACAAAGTGTGAGAAGATGAACTCACAAAGATCAGCAGCAGGATAATGTTCCAGGGGAACTTCCTCCTGAAGGAGTAAAGCATAAACAGGGCGGCTTTAGTACGTAGTGGTGATTATTTACACAAATGTTTATTTTCCTATAAAACTCACCGTGGGCCTTTACAGCAAACCAACACAAGGTGGGTGATGAAATAAACAGCACTTTAAATTAAACAAACACAATAATTAATATTCACTTTTCTTCCTACATATTACTTTAAAGAATATAAAAATAAAGAAGGCGGCTTACTATGACGCCCAGTACACAGCCGGGTTTCTCCGCACAAACTCTCGGACCGGTGAACTGCGGGGAAACGGAAACGGTTAGCAACGGGTGACGCTCCGACGGCGACCAACAATAACTGCAGCTGCGTACTCACACGAAGGTGAATATGGCAACGATGGCTGTGGTGACGAGGAGCTGGGAGGCCAGGATCATGTAAACCTGAAACACACAGAGGGAAGCCGTTCTACTGCAGGCTGGAAGAGGAGCCAATCAGAAGAGGTCACGCTTTGTTTTACAGGAAAATTTTTAAAAAAAAGGAAACGAAGTAAAAGTTTGCCTGAAAATGATTCGCAAGTTGTAATTTGAGAACAAAATATTGGAGGGATGTACAATGATGTTCATCTGACAACATGAAAAACGCCACTTAGTATCATCCATAAAGGAATATGAATAATATAACGTCCTGTTAATGGCTTGCTAATGCACTTACAGCACTTAGTGTACAATACTGTAACTCAGTGTCTATGGTATGACCACTGTTCATCAGCTTTTCATGTTATTATTATTTTCAGTTTTGACATGAAACTGTACAACATTAGCAATCCAGAAGAAAGAAAAGTTGACAACTTTAGGGTTTCTCCCTAAAGTTGAGAGGGAGAAACCAATTTAAGCCTGGCGGTTCACCAGGCTTAAATTACAACCCCACCAGGCTGAGCATCGTTTATTTGTTCATTATAGATTTTTTTATATACATAAACTTTCATTAGGATGAAACAACTACAGTACAAAAAAAACATTTATTTTAATTGGATTTTTTTTTATGTTTGCCTTTTCTTTTAGACTTTATAATTGGTGTTTGGGTATTGTTAATAATGTCTTCCAAAAACACATAATCCCCTGGTCGTATTTTTAAATGTCCTGTCAGCTTTAAACAATTTTTAACTCAAAGACGTGGCCTAGTGTCCCTACCAGTGGACTTGGCTTGTTTTAGTCTTATAACAACAAAAAAATAAATAAATAAAAAGCTCACTGTATTTTTGAATAGGGGTCACATATATTATCTAAAAATCTAACTTAAATAAATCTAATTAGAATACTGGAGTAGATGTAGAAGCAGAAGTTCTTATTTTGCTTTAGACATAAAGCAGGAAGCTGCTTCTAGACATAATTCAACAGAAAGAAGAGTTTTCACATTATCAGGAAGTCCAACAAAACAAGACTCACTCGAAGAAGGGAAAGCTTAAAGAGAGTTCAACTGGAGACAGGGTTTTTTATTTCTTCTATACTCATTCTTGATTGGAACAAAAAGAAAAAAAAACAACAACATAAAATTTGTGTCACTGCTGGACTTTCTTGGTCCTCTCCAATGCAATATCATCTCATAAATGAGCTAAGTTTCCAGGCCTACCATCATGTGCGTTTATGCTAAAGGGAGTATAAAGGAAAAAAACCCTCATAGATAAATGCACTCCATTTAAAACAAGCGTCTGATAAACCTAGATTTACATGGGACTGAAGAGAAGCAAAGTAAGTATCTGTTATCATTTCGTCTAGAGCTGGAGAGCAGCTGTGTTGAAAACGCTGTGCCTACAAAACAACATGTTTGAGTAAAACAGAAACAGCTGTGGCTCGTCAGACAGCCAGGCCTGGCCTTTCTCTCCCATTCTTTACCTTTCTGATGAAGGCATGCCGAATGCTCATGTCGTCCCAGTTGCTGCCGCTCGCCGCAAACTCCTCGTCTGTTTTATTCATGAAAAGGAGAAGAAATAAAAAGAAAAATAAGGCCACTAAAATCAGAGATGAAGGAAATGCATTTAGACAAAACATGCGATGCAGCTGAATACAGTGTAATTCAAGAGAAAGGGTTAGAATATAGCACATTCGTGTGCTACAACGGCCCAGCTTGACACATGGAAACGATGTCGATTCCTCTGTTTATTTCCTTTATGTCCTCCAGCCAAGTATGATGACATATTAGGGCCATTGCAGATAGAAAAAGAAGAGAAAATTTCCACAAAAAATACTTGAAAATAGTTTGAAAGTCAAAAAAAATTTTAAGAAATATTTTTAAAATTTTGAAACTCAGAAATCGGCACTTTTTTTTTTTGTTTTGTTTTTTACAGAAAATTTCTGAGATCAATCTCACAATTTCTGAGTTTTTCTACAAAATTTCAGATTTATTTATTTTTTGCCAGAAATTTACTCCTCTTTTTTTTTATATCTACAATATCCCTAATATGCCATCGTAGCCGAGTGACCTATGACATTCGTGCATGTGAAATATTACTTGAACACGGGTGGTTTCTATTCGACACGAGAAAGCTGAAAATCTTTGAACCGTTTGTGGCTGTCGTGTCCCGTGTGTTGGGTTTCAACTTGAGTTGAAATCACTTTCTGTTGGTCGCCCCGCGAGACCGTTACCAATGATAGACACAAAAAGCTAGCTAGCCTGTTAGCCAGGGTAGATTAGCAGCTAGTTAGCGGTAGGCTCAAGTCACAGATTACAATGGAGTTATGTGAGTGCAAATCAAAACTTTAATGTCCTGGGGGAAAAAATACACTTACAAGAATATAAGAATATATAACACCTGTGATTAAAGTTCTATTTTGTTTTATAAATTTAAGACATTTTACGACTTTAAAGGACACTGTTTCAACAACGTTGCTGCTTTGTGTTGTTGATAAAGTGTGAACAATTTCAAAGAAGTCAAATGCTTTGCATGTTCTGCAGGACAACAGTAAAACAAACGGCCCCTTACCTGAGCTCAGAACTCCTGATGGGATGGTGGGGGGCATGACTGGAGGCATTGGTGGTGGGGCGGGGTAGCCCGATCCTGGAGGTCCTGCAGGGTGCGGTTGTCCTGGGTACGGAGGGGCAGGATACCCCGCTGGCTGGCCCGGGAAGAGAGGGGCGTTTGGGCCGCTTGGATAGGGAGCGAAAGGCTGACCCGGCTGAGGACCGCCATAGGAGGGGAAGCCATAAGAAGGTGGAGGCGGGTAGCCCCCGCCCTGAGGTGGGTACATCGGACCATGGGAGTTCTCGTACCCTGGAGGGTAGTCTGACCTGGACATGACGCCTGTAGGGGAGGAAATCAAAGGATCCTCATTGTAGTTGTCTTTTAATTTTTAACAGAAAATAAATAAAAGAAAAAAAAAAAGAACAAAATATTAAATCTTAAAAAACCAAAAATTCCATAAAATCATTAAAATCCAATTTATCGTCCAGTTCTAGACCTGCGAGATACTATGAAAATATGGTATTGCAATGATGTTGATAGTGAATAACCCAAATTTAGCACACTACTCTCTTCCTTTACCATGATCACAACATCTCCACCCCTCTTCCTCTCATGCTGTATATGTTGCTCACATATGCAGCAACTGAAAATAACTAGCCGAGCCTCAGCGACTCTATATACAGAAACGTTCCTTTCTGGCTCACGTTCAAGTGTAACTAGAAGCAGACTCTGTGAGTTACATCACGCTTCACTCCTCAGGCCTCCCTTCTCTGTCTTTAGAGAAAAGCAGAACAAAGTCTGGCCTTAACGGGAAGGCCTGTAACCTATCAGCCATTCCCAGCGGTGGATTCCCCCATGAGACCCTGCTACATTATTATGACACTCGAATACACACCGGTATGGTCCTTGCTTTTCCCTGCTGACAAAATTAATCATGGAAATCCAAATACTTAAAAATAAACAACTGATAAACAGAGTCCAACTCAAACCCGGCTGTGTGCGACTGTGTGTGGGTGTGTGTAAAGATTTTATTTAACACTTCCGACACGCGGGGCAACATCCTAATGGATGTGGATTCGAATAAGCATGTGGTTAATTAAAAACACATGGACCTCCAATAAATCTCTTTTAAAAAAGGGGGAGAAAATGAGCAAAGCCTGAAATATTATTCAAACTAACAAGCAGAGCCACAGTATTAAAAAGAAGATTAGTGGGTGGTTTTCCTATTTACATGTTGGTGTCTAAATGCAGCATGGTTTCGTTTTTAACAGGGCTTTTAGGGGAAAATACACGCACACAGCTGTCACATGGTGAGCTGCCAGGCAACCACTGGACACAAAACAGTCGCTGGAACTGGAAAAGAACCGTCACAGAACAAGCTGCGGAGCTGGAGCCGATGATCCTCCTTGGTTGTTGGAATCGGAGGGAGAGGAGCAGCAGGGTGGAGCTTCGAACTTATTGCAAACCATATCTGTCAGTTTTTCATGAGGGTTTTCTGTTTGTTTATTGTTGTTGTTGTTTAGTTGTTTTTTTTTTAAAATAAAAGCACCACGATAAGCCGAAGTCACGCGGTTCTGAGTCATGATGACTCAGGAACAAGCGAACGTGCAACATTTAATAGAAAACTCTCCTACTTCCTGAGCAATAAAATCCATTTCTTCAATCTGATTAAATATCATTAAATAAAAGATCAGCCATGTTTCCTAAGATTATTAAAATATCCATTCAAAACAATAATCTTTAATGATACTGTAAAACAATGGCGCTTACAAATGAGGATTCGGGTGTGGAATAATTGCTAAAACTGTGTTTAAATTTAAGAAAATGTACAAAAATAATTTTCTAATCATCTACAAGAAGGCTGGATAATGATTGTTCTCGTTACATGTTTGTCTAAAGACTCTGATAAAGTTCCTTTGTGCTTCTACCTACACATTTGTTGGTCTACACTGTGTTTCTGTCATTGACAGGAATTTAAATATTGCTTAACTATTTCTGTACTAGTTTTGTCTTTGTTTTTTGTGTTTTTTCCTATTTTTTTACATGTGCATGGAAAGATTAAAAATGACCTAAATTAATAAATAAGTTGGATCTTTTCGCTAATTGGAAGCTGGCTATTTGGAATGGCAAAATGTCATCTCAATACTATACTTACTAATTTAACAGATTAGCAAGCAATTTAGAAAATTGGCTACTAATATACTAATAGGTAAAACAGGAATTTATTTTGTGTTAAAGGTAAATTAACAGGAACATTTTATTTTAATTTGAGATTCAAAAATAAAGTTTTTCTATCAAAGACATACCTCTATGTTTAAAACTAATTATGCATTTTGTGCTTTAGATAATTGTCAGAAAAAGGTTATTTCTGCTTAATTAGAGATGTGATGCACATGACATTAGATCATTGGTATTAATGATCAATAAACATGAATCACTCGTTACGTCTCTATGACAAATGTGTTCAGAAATGTGCCAATGTCCCGCAAATGTAGAGAAGAAAAAAAAAATTCAATATTGAGGGGTTTCCATTAAGAAACTCAAATTAAATCATACGTAAATAAGTTTGTTCACCTAACAAATCATTCAAAAATATGCCACACCTCGTCTTTGTGGTTTGTGCCAGTGACAACATCTGGCACAAACCACTCCACACAAGTCACATGATCACCAGATCATGTGACTTGTTGATCTGGGGAAAAAAAGTGTTTCCATTGCAGTTTTGTGAAATTGCGCAATTATATATTCAATGGAAATACAGCTACTGTGTTGTCTGGGACTGCATACTGGGGACGAAGGGAGGACAGATTGGTGAAACTAGACTGGAGTGTCTTTTCTCTAGGAAGATTGATGTCCATGAAGCTGCAACGTACATAATTGAGGATTAAACTGATAAGGACGACGCTATAGTTTCCCCATTGGAAGTTTAGTTTAGTTCCTATAGTGTTGGACTCCTTATTATATTAGCAAAGGGAAATCCGGCATAATAAATACCACCAGCTATGAAAAGATTCGGGTAGCATATAGCTACATATGGCCGAGTGGGGAGAAAAAATACTTTTAGGAGTAATTTTACTTTTACTTGAGTAAACTTTCTGGATACTCTACCCACTGTCAGTAACTTCACTGAATAAAAAACAAGCTTGTTTCAAACAAGAAAATCACCAGACTCACAGACAAACACCTGCAGTTTTTGTTGAAGTCCCATAATGAAAGAAATTAGTTTGGTAAAATGCTTCTCATGTCTAACTTTATGATTTTGTAATCATGTTATTTATCTAAATTATCATCAGTTTGGCCTTTAAAATACCAAGATTTCCACATAATTTTATATTTTGGTCTCTTTGATGGTGTAATTTTTAAACATTAAATGACTGACGTATTGGTCAGTTTCTCCGTACTCGGATAAAATACTGTTTTTGTTTTACCCAAGTAATTTCTTGGACGGCTACTTTTTACATTTACTTGAGTAAAGATAAGTTAAGTAGTTCTTCTCTTATTTGTGTACAGTTTTTGGGTACTCTACCCACCTCTGTGTCCTTTATGGAGTGAACTAACTATGTTGCCTTATTTTCTTGTTTTTAAGCCAGTCATAGGTGGATTTGCTGGTACCTTTTGAATAATTGACCTGCTGTATAACCCAAGTACACAGCTTAGGGTCAGAAACTGATGAATGGACACTCACCTCCAGGATTATATAAATAGATGCTATATTCTCCCCCAACTCAGGCAAGTGGACTTGTGGTTCCTCAGTTGTCACAGGTTCTTTTGTGAATCCCTGGATGAGTTATCAATGTGCTCTCAGAGTTATACTAAAAGGTCAGTGAGGCCAAAGATATTCACCACTGCTCCATGTTTGGATGGCGCTGTAACCCTTTCCAGCCTGACAAATGTAAATTTCATTCAGCCTGTTTAACACTGTTAGATAGGTCTACTTATATATATTTTATCCTCCATTTTAGGTAAGGGTAATGATCAGGACTGGGTGCTGCTAGAGAAACCACACTCATCTTTCAAAAAACTGTTTTTAATCTCAGATAATTCATGGTTTAACATGGTGGGTGTTTACCTTTTTCAAAGTGAGGTTTGGAGAGTTTTTTTTAATTGATGAAAATTATTTGAAAACTACATGTTGTATCTACTCAGCTTATATTTGTCTGCTAATAATGCTTCCAGAAATGAAGATATTCTGCTCAGGTGTTGTCTAATCTAAGACTGAGATCAGCACACGGGTCCAGAGACATGATGTCATGACTTACTGTGGCTATTCAAGAAACCAGCCCTGTTGTTTTCACAAAAACCAGTTCTATGCCCAGGTATGAGTCAAAACCAAAAGGGGAAATCGTTGAGTTGAAGACGGTGGAAAACAGACAGATTCACACCAGAAGCAAAATAAACAACTTTACCTACTTCACAGCGGTTTCAGGAAAGGAGACTAAACAGCTGCTGTCGAAGGAATAACTTCTTAGGTGACTTTACTTCGACTGAACCGTGAGACTAAAACATGGCTGATAAAGTTGGAGTCGGAAGGCTCGAGCGTCCTCCTCCACCCTGAGTCTGAGAGCCAAACCCGAAGCAACAAACGAACCTTTCAGGTGAATCACTGAGGCGCCGCTCGCTCAGAAAACTCACCGACACCATAACATGAAAACTGACTCCACCGTGAACACGCAGCCCTACAAGGCCCCATCAGCTGTCATGGAAACTAGGAGGTCCAACTTACCAAATTATGAAGCGTCCAGCTGCGTCCTATATTCCCACAGTTATCTATCTGGTCACTTTCGGTCCCTTTAGAGAACAGACTGGTCGCTTTTAAGTCCTCAGTCCTCGAGACAGAAGAAGTCCGGGCCGATGCGTAGCAGCGGCGACAAGGTTTTCCCACGAACTGTGGAGAGAGGAAGGCTGCTGGGTGGAGTCCGGAGGAATCTGTGAAACACACCCAACACACACCCGCAGAGGGAGCAACAGGGCCTCATGTTCGACTCAGGGTCAGCCACATTAACATTAGGGTGGGTTCAGAGCAGCCCACCCTGGTTTACTCCTTCTTTCACCTCCGACAGCAGCAACAATATTCTTGACTCTGATTTCGTTTTACTTTACGCTTCGATTTGAGCCATTTTAAGTATAAACCGGTGAATCTATTATTACTCTACAGTTCATCCCATGTTTTATTTAGGCTTAAAATCCATCAAATACAATTTAAGGCTTCAGGATATGGGGTTATATGACTCATCACCACCCAGAGTACAATTCCACTAGGGGGCGGCACAGCCACTCCACAAACAGGCTCTTATAATGCTACGGTAGCATAATAGGGTAAAGATACTGAAATCAGTATCTGATTTGCAGAATCCACATGGTACTTGATTCTATACATATACATAACATTGTTTACATTCGATCATCTGTGGCTTAAAATGTTAAATTCTTGGACTGGCTTTTAAATCACTTTGGATTAAGACAAACATAATTTAAAGACCAGCCTGGGATAAATTGTTTGATCATTAGATGATTGAAAACACAGTTGTGATTTATGAAACTTTTACCCTACTTATGTCCTAACCTGAGATGTAGCTCTGTATGTGGGAATATGATATGCTCGTTTCAGTTTCTTAAGCAGATGCGGTCGCAAAATCCAAGTGAGACATCATAGTTGCCATGTCTACCATTTAAATACAATTAACGTAAAGAAAAATGCACGTATTTCAGCAGTTTATGCATTGTTTTTCTGTTTAGAAACTGAGGTTTATATTCAAATTATTGGCACTGTGACATCAGTGTGTGAGACTGTGACATCAGTGTGACACTGACATCACAGAGACACTGTGACATCACAGACTGTGACATCAGAGTGTGACACTGACATCACAGAGGCACTGTGACATCACAGACTGTGGCATCACAAAGACGCTGTGACATCACAGAAACACTGTGACATCACAAAGACACTGACATCACAAAGACACTGTGACATCAAAGAAACACTGTGACATCACAAAGACACTGACATCACAAAGACGCTGTGACATCACAGAAACACTGTGACATCACAAAGACACTGACATCACAAAGACACTGTGACATCAAAGAAACACTGTGACATCACAAAGACACTGACATCACAAAGACGCTGTGACATCACAGAAACACTGTGACATCACAAAGACACTGACATCACAAAGACACTGTGACATCAAAGAAACACTGTGACATTGAAGGGTCGCACCGATGTCACAGTGTGGCAGCGTGACGTCACAGTGCCTCCTGTAAAGTCTTGATTTCCCTCAGAATGCTGGGCAGCATGGAACAAAAAGTGAAATCTCACTCATGAATGGATGTGATCAAAAATTTTTTTTAATCTTTAACCTAAAATGCTAAATGCATCACTTTTGATGAGTACATTCCTGAGACTTTGACATGTTCCACAAACTCTTTGTATCAAATCCTCTGCTTGTCGTCTGCCCTGTAGCAACACACCTGTGTTAAAGAGTCCAAGATGGCCACACAAAGCAGCATTTTTAAGCAATGGAAAATCTTTTCCATTGCTACACTGCGTTCGATCAGTGACCAGCATTGCAGTTCTTCTATGAAAATAAGAAAGGTAACACAGATAGACCTTTTTTTATTTTCTTCTCAATTCATTTCATAAATTTGAAAATATGTGATTCTATGACAACTTTTATGTTTGATTTACCAAAATGCAAAAATTCACCTAACAGAACCATTCAGAAACTCAAAGACTCATATCCATACACACTTGTAAACTAGAATCCAGCGCACTTCAGATCATTTAATACGTAGGCACGGTTCCAGACAGTTCAGACAAATCTCAAGACGAGCCTCTTGGTGAGAGTGTATTTGGGCTCTGGCATCTGCTTACTACGTATCATAAAATGGTTGTTGACCTTCCTGTTCACACGCGTTAAGACGGTGAGTATGTCATCTCTCTTCGGGCTGTGAATAAAACAAGACAAAGAAAACAAATTAAAAAATTATGCAACCTGATTTGTACAACTTAGCAGCACCAACACACAGTAAAGAAGAGCAAGGTTGCTCCAAACCTGGAAGACTGGAAACATTTTAAAGTTGATTTTTTCTGGACTGGATTATGGCTGGCTTCCTGCTTTCTTTGTGCTTACTGGCTAAAATTTTACAAGGGGTCACCAACCATGTTCACGGTCAGCAAAGGCAGGTCGGGTTCTGGCCGCCATTTTGCCCATTAATGCATAGTTTAAAACCTGTTATTTTACTTCGTCCCTGACATCTACTACTTTTCTTTAAGACGTATGTTTTTATGTGTAAACTAATGGCTGACTTACAGACTGGTAGGTCACTTAAGGAGTGTTAGAAAACATTTTTTTAAAGAGACGAAAAGAGATTGAACAGAAAATATTAACCAATGCATACCAACATGATATATATACTATATATATATATATATATATATATATATAATATTTTTTTTTTTTTCATTTCTTAATTTTTCCACAGACTGCTCCATAAAAAAACAATAACATCACAACAAATGACAAATTCAACCTGGCTTAAGTTGCTTAAAATCCAACAATGGCGGTAACACTCACAAATTATACCAGGCCTTTGTGTGAACTGTAGCGAATACTTATACTTTACTACAAAAAAACACATCTCACCTGTTAGCTGCATTTTCCAGCTCCTCGCAGAGTACCTGGATGTATATGGAGCCATTTTCTGTGTGCCGATAAGCTTTGCTGTAAGGCACTGTGGCCATGCCAATCAAAATGTCTCCATCCTTAGAAGGACAACTTGCGTCCGAGATGACAGAATTGGATGGCGTCTCTTTGGATGGCTCATCCTGGTTTGTCTTTTGCGTTGTCGCCAAAGACGCCTCGTTCTGACATGCCTGAATGAAGAAGAGCTTGGGCTTCCCAAACAAGGAGGAAATGCTCTTGAACGGCTCAAATAGTTGTTCCAGGGTCACTTCCTTTCCATCAGTGCCAATAATGGCGCCTTTTTCTCCGTGGGATAACACACACACCACCTTACAGAGGATAAAAAAGAAGAGAGGGGGGAATGATTCCAAGATGTATCATCTCCTAGTTTGACTTGGATTTAGATAAGTTTATTTAAATGCTAACAACTAATCAAATAAACCTAGAGGATTTGAAATGCGATAGAGGAACATCCAGCTAACAAATCAGCAGCAATTGTGTGACCCTATCAAGTCAAAATGGACCAAAAATCTCTCAGGAATGTTTCTTGTTTAATCTACGTACAAGTAAATAAAGCTGCAGTATGCAAATTTTATTTTAAAAAAGTTATTATTTTTTTTTCTTTCTTTTTATGCAAATTTTATTTTAAAAAAATTGTAAAGTTTTTTTTGTTTTTTTTTTGTTTTTTTTTACATAATTGTTGAAAGTACCACTATATCATTACAGTATGGTACGAGACAGATAATCTGTGGAAAAAAATGAACTCCTCTACCTTCTCAGTGTTGACTAGAAACAACCAATCCAAGCGAACCAAGACCCTCCCCTTAACTCTGATTGGTTGTTTTTGGTCTGTGCATTTCTTAAGGTGACAATAGTGTATTAGGGGGGACATGTAGGAAACCAATCTTTTCACAGATTATCAGTCTTGTAACATACTGTCATGACACAGTGACAGTTTTAACAAATATGTAAAAAAAAATTTTGTTATTTTTTATTTATAAAAGTTACATAATGGACATTAAAGGCAGTTCTAAAGAAGGTGGTCTAGGGTAGGTCCACCTTACTCTGGTAACTTTATGAGGTGCACCTTACTCTGGTGCACCTCATAAAGTTACCTGGTATATGTGAGTGTATGTGATTTACACTATTTAAAATACATAAATCGAAAACTTGTATGTAAGAAAAAAATCCCTTACCAAAGCATCCTCTTTAGAAAAGTCCCTCTCGCTCAGCTTTTTGAGCGTCTCTGTAATCTTATCGGCTGTCAGGTCTTTGTATATTTCCGGAATAAAGCCGAAGTTTTTGAACAGCTTGCTTAGATTTTCTGCGTCACATAGAAGAAAAATCCAAATCAAAGCACATTTAGATTCATGACTGTAACAAGCCATTAAATGCAACACATAAAACTTAATATAAATACCGTATTTTCCGGACTATAAGTCGCAGTTTTTTTCATAGTTTGGCCGGGGGTGCGACTTATACTCAGGAGCGACTTATGTGTGAAATTATTAACACATTATTATATCATATAACATGTTATTTTCACACTAAAATCCAAGAGGGCGCTCTAGGCCTGTGTTATTCTACCTCTGGAGTTAGCGGAGTTGTTTACTAGCCACACAGAGGATGAAGATTTCATTGCGTTTAGTGATTTGGACACGGATGGTTTGGTAAACTTGTTAGCATGTTATGTATGCTATAGTTATCTGAATAACTTTTAATTTGTTATGTTAACATACCAGGCACATTCTCAGTTCGTTGTTTGTCATGTAATGTTAGCATACCGTACAATTATTCAGCCTGTTGTTGCCTCTACTCTATTTTTATTTTAAAATGACATGTCTGTTCTTGGTGTTGGATTTTATCAAATAAATTTCCCTCAAAAATGCGACTTATACTCCGGTGCGACTTATATATGTCTTTCCCTTCTTTATTATGCATTTTATGGCTGGTGGGACTTATAGTCCGGAAGATACGGTACGTAAATCAGGACCGAAAGTTATTTAAAAACTAGAAAAACTTACCGTTGTCCGTTTTGCTTCCAAGACGTTTTCCGTATTTAGGTCCCATGAAGTCCTCATTGTTGATGATCACACACAAACCTCGAGGATCCTGTGTCAGACTGTAGAACTCGTCTATCTGCAGGACGCAAGCAAAGAGCCAGCTGAGACAAAGACCTGAAATGAACCAACAAATGGTAGAAGGAGCAACTCGGATTGTTCAAGTCAATTACGTCTTCAGATGGCGCCGTCGCCTGTTGTGCACTACGATTGGTAACGCCTCCTTCTGGACCTGAAAGACAAACAGATATAAATTGTATTCATTTATTTTAAATACAGCAGCATAAACACATCTTTGTACTTTGGTCTTTTGCATACAAACACTAAAAGTCTTTGGATTGGGTCATCAAGTCACATGTGCTATCTCTGTCTTTGGCTCTCATACGTAAGTTGAGTGACAGAGAATCGGAAAGTAAGAAACTTTTGACCTTGAAGAGAAAGTTATTCCTTCTAAAATGATCAAATCGCCAATTAGCCTCTTACTTTGGTTAACTGTTTTTTTCCATCCGCAAAGTACAATACATTTGAATTTCAAGGGTAGCGCTTCTGGAAGGTTTCTCAAACACCACAGTGGAGCCTGATTTAGAGGGCATTGAGGTTGTTCAGCAGCAATTTGGATGCATTCAAGTCAAGTTGGGAATCTCTTGAACCCTAAAGCCCTGGTGGCAGAAGAGAACAGTCACCTTACACTCCATTAATGGAAACGTTGGAAGACTGTCTGTATGTCAGAGCTAAATGCTCCCCGGAGTCAGGGGAGATGGATGCATTGGTCGTGTTCGCGAAGGGGCCAAATGACAGAATAAAGTGCTATATTTCCAATTTTGCTGTGATAAATAACTCTGGCAGGCTTGGACGTTCTGAAGCTCTTGGTTTCATCTGTTGCCACCTTGTTTCTTTTCCTCCCTCTTCTTTCCTCCTTTTAGCAAAACAGATCAAAATATAGCAGTAGGTTTTTCAATCGATTTCTTTGGTAACTTTTCGATTCTGAATCAGCTTTACTTACCAAAGCTCTTAAAATGAATTCATACCCTTTCATTGATAAGTAGTCTGTACTACTAATCTACAGACTCTGCAGATTTAGCTTATATTTAGTCTCTTCTTAATCTTAATAAACAGTAGTTAAATGTCAGCTCATTCATAATATATTTGATTTTTATCATTAAACTATTATTCTTATCATAATCCTTAAATTATTTGTTTCTTTTTTATAAATAATCCAGAAAAAAATGGAAATATCCCCAGATTTCCCTTTTAAAATGAACATCTTACTGCACAGAAAGAGCGTATTTTCAGAACGCTTTTGAAAACCACATGGACCGATTTAACATTAAAGCCATTTTTAAAGTCAGTGACAGTTGCTACAATAGGAATTAGTGAGCTAAGTCTTTGAAACATCAGGCCTCGTTTCAAGTTCGGTAGCTCTCTGACTACCAACCCTGAGGCAAAGCCAACAATCTTTATCAGAAAACTTGTGCCACAGTGCTCATGTTTACCTGTGGGAGGGAGCCTGTCTTTGTACTTTTTGACAGTTTCTGCCAGCGGACTATTCCCAGTGTTGATCATGAGCTCGTGGAGTTTATCGACGTTGTTTTTAGAGATCAGACCTGCCTTCTCCATTTCAGCAAACACGTTTAAAGCCGTCTGTAATATTCAGAGAGAGGAAGGTTTTTTTTTGTTTTTTTTTTACTTAAGATTTTCACAAATTTTATGAAAACTACAAAGCCCCATCCACCACCAAGCCTGTCACAACAGAAAATTGTGCTGGACGATAAATCATCTTAGACGTTATTGCGATAAACGATAATATTGCTGTTTTGAGACCGTTTTCAAGTGTATAACAATGCAGGGACATGTTCTATAAGGCCAGAAAGCTTTAAATTCTAATGACCATTTAACACTGGAGCTTTACATTTTAAATATCCAAAAGGACTAAACAAAACAACAGAAACCTTAAAAATAATGAACTGTGAAGTCTCTGTAAACAAAACAAAGTTCTTTAAAACAAGACTCAAAAAAGGGCTGGTTGAGACCAACTAACCACTTTTGTCATCCAGTTTTTGGTAGATCGAGAGAGAGAACAATAATGATAGGAGCTCATTTTAATTTAGCATGATTAATCGAATAACTGATTTATTGCTTATTGCAACAGGTCAACATATTGCTGAAGTACAAAGTAGTGATTTGAGGTAATTATTTGCTATTCTGAATGACGAGCGTAGCAAGTTGACATTCAAAGTGTGTGGGTGTGTTCTCACGCTGCTCTTGTCCAGGTGTCGTTTGGTGATCTGGTCGTTGACTAGAAACTTCAACTTCTCCACGTTGTCGTCGGTCAAATCCTCGTGTATTTTATACAGCATCAGCCTTGGGGTGAGAGCATACAAGTTCAAATAAAACAAGCTGAAACTTATTCAGTTCTGTTCTAATGTCTAGAATTAGATTTCAGTATTTTCTTTCTAGGTCTTTGTGTCTGATTTCTTTCCCTTCTTTCTTGCGTCCTTCATTTTGTAGTTTTGCTCTTGACTTTAGTTCCTTCCATTCTCCCCTTATGTCCTCCTTTATGTGTGTCTTTCCTGTCTTTCTTGAATCTTTCCGACTTTTCTTTCTTTGTGTCCTTTTGCTGTTTTTCATGAGACTTATTATATTGTCGTTGCACAAAGGCACGACAATGAAATTGGTAACAAAATGTCGCTTGGACACCGGAGCACACAGAAAAAACACAGAAATATCACAGGAGTCCCTATAAATACAGAAATATACAAATAACAATTTATTGCTAAATATATATAACTTAGCATCTTCAGACAGTCTAAGTGTTATTCCTCTTCCCTTCCTTCGTTTTACCCTTCCTCATATCCTTATTCCTTTGTTTCATTTTCTCCTTTCTGGTTTCTTTCTCGTTCTTTCTTATTTCATTTCTCCCTCATGCCATTTATAGGATCCTTTTTTCTTTCCATCCTTTCTTATGCCCTGTTTTTCTTTCAATCGTTCTGTCATTTCCCCTCTGGTCTTCTAATTCCACTTCTCCTTCGTGTCTTTTCAAGATTTCATATTTAGTTTTGTCAAAAGTATAAATATCTGCCACGGATGCATGGCAAACATTAGTGTTTTCAAATTTAAAATCAACGTAAAGGCCTGAGAACTTGGAAAAGTTGTACATAAAATGTGTAGAGACCCTGAACCTCATATTCAAAGTAACAAGCCAGGTACGACTTGATCAACACTGCTACACCAGTACTCTTGTTACCTGTATTCGGACAGGTAAGCGGGAGAGGCGTCCGTTTCCTCCCTTTCTTTGCCGTCACTCTCCAGCCGGTGGAGGAGATCTGCTCGACGGGTGGTGCGGAACAGCTCAGCGAGGAATGCACCGTTCAGGAAACCTTTCTCCTCCAGTCTCACGAACAAGTTTCTTGCACACTTGATCTGCGGGATGAACAACAACAACAAAAGACACACAAAAAGATGCTGAGGAGAGAAACTTCAGACACACTTAAGAGCTCCAAACATATGCCGCTCACCTCCTCAAGTTGCTTTCTGTTGATGACATCGCTGCACAGGAAGCACAGCTCGGCTACCTCTCCAGAGTCCAGGTCTTCGTCAATCCGGGACAGCAGTCGCCTGTCCATCTCCGTCGTTAAAGCTAGAGCTGCTGGGGATAAAGATTACAAAAGAAATAAAAACAAAACAAAAACAAAAAAACAATCAGAGAGTATCTGTGAAAAGGTCCCAACAGGATATGTTGCTTTCTTTTCCATCAGACTGATGCAGTCCAGCAAGTGAGGACTCTACTGACTCCCCTTTTCTGTGATGAATTAGTTTTGGATTATTTTAGTAACTTCTGACTTTAACTAAATCTTTGATATGCTCCTAGATAAATTACACGGAAATAATGTACTACAAAGTGAAACTGGAAAGAAAAACAGGAGAACTTCCGCATTAAAACAATCAACTCCATCATAATAGACAGGGGCTGTTATGGATTTTTGTTTGTTTCCTATGTGACTTGATTATTTTTGTACTACTGTCAGTGTGCCTGTAAGTAAAGAGCAACGAAAAATATAGTTCATGACTAATCAAAAAGCAATTTGCTCATTTAAATCAATAAAACATTTCATGTCTTACATTAATATTACAAATATAACAATTCAGCTTACGTAGTGTTGTCACCACTGTAAAAAAAAAAAATCAACTTTAAATTGTTCTTACTAAAAAAGAAACTACTTCAATGGCCGAAAACGTTAGAACTTTGTTACCCCAGCATAGCCTCGGTGGCGAAGTTTGAAACTAACAAAGTCTAATATACTCACCGAAACCGACGGCTGACGAGGTCAAATAAAAGCGTCGAAAGGAAGAAAAGTCTCTTCAGAAGTTGACAACTTGGTGGGGGGATTTCTTCTCGAAACAAAAACACAAAGTAGCAAACTGGGTGGTAGTTATTAAAGCAGCTTCTCGCTGAGTGAACCGCGTTTGTTTCTCTTTCAGAGGAAATGAGCGCATGAGCCGTAAGCAGAACGTCACTATCGTTCAACACTGCGATTCCTGCCACGCTTTCTTCAAGTTATGTGACGTTTTCTTTCTTTCTTTTTTCTCTCTTTGGTTTATTTATTTATTTTATTTTATTTTTTTTCTGAAAGTTAGTCTATGACGACTTAGTTTAGAATGCTTGGTAGCGTTCATAATGTTCACCGAAACACTCCAGGCTGTTAATGTTAAACTTACGCTCTGCGTTTCCTTTTTTGCGTTGCGTAATCAGAGGGTCAGAAGACGTAGAAACGTCCAGAAGTACGTCAAGGTCGCCGCCATGTTGTGAGTGGCATTTGCTTGGGACGTAATTAAAAAAAATCCTAAAAAAAAAAACTTCTTTCAAAGTTTTTTATTTAGTTCTTGCTGTCTGAAGTAAAAGCAAAAATAGTATTAAAATATTTTTATACCAGAATGGTATAACAAAATTGCGATTATTATTGCGATTATCAAGGTGGCATCATAGATATAGGAAAATAGCTCCAACATTTTCTTATCAAGAAAGTGTGTAATATCTGAGGCAAATCTTATGCAGAAACTTTTTTAATGGTTAAAAACGTTTCCTGGGTCTACATCTACAGCTGACTCATTTTTACAGCAAAAAACGAGTCAGAACAGTCCAGAATACTCCATAGAATAATCTATTCTATTTCTATGGAGAAACTCCCTCCATATAGTTAACCCAGAACTCGAAGAACTCATGTCCAACCAACCGTTAGCAGTTCTCTTTAAAACAAATCAGTTCATTTAGATCCCTTAGACTACCAAGTCTGCAATTTTAAAGTTTCCCTTCATACCTTCAATTCTACGTTAAACATACAACACGACATGAATAAATAAGGTAAACTAATTAAAAATCACAATGAAGTATATAAAAGCATTGACGGGCATCGAGCAAGAAAATAATGTTTTTAGGTGTGGGCGATGTTCCTGCTGAAGTGTTTCAGGCTGAGGGGATTTTCAGGTCAGACTCCAGGGAACGGTAGGTGGAATAAGGAGGGAAGTATTCTCGAGCAAACTGGAAGATGTTGTCCGGTTTCACAATCAGCAAGTCCTGTATGAAATCGGACAGGAGGGCTCGGAGCTCTGGGTGCTCCCTCAGGTATGAATTGTGTTCTGCCTTCAGAAAGTCCTGCCACAGCGGGAAACAGGGATGCAATTAATACTCCTCTGTTCGTTGGGAAGGTTCGTGATTACCTCGACTGACATTAAATAAATGAGCATGCAATAATAAGTTTTAGTTTCTTAAAAATAGCACTGGTTACCTTTTTGTCCAAATACAGAGAGTACAACTGCATGTCTTCATGCCACACCAGAGGGACCTTCATACGACCTGACGCGGAGAGAAAACAAACATGAATGACTCCTCTGTCAACACTGCTCCTCTTTGCATGGGATATTTAGGGTGATTTTGTATCCATGCAATACATTTTTGTACATTTAAAACAAAGTTTCGTGTACCCATGCTGTGAAAAAGTAATTTATAATGAAGTTTTTTGATGATCTGAAACATTTAAGTATGACCTAAAAAAATAAAAACAGAAGAAAGCTGTAAGAGGGAAATACTTTTTTTTTTTTTACAGCACTGCATTTATGCAGTTAGTTCTGGATTGGCTATTTTGCAAATGCCAGCCAATAGAATTCAAGTAGCATTGTGCCTATGTATATAAGCTTCTGAAGTCGGATTTTCTTTATAATATCTTAAATATTGTCACCTTCCTAAAATAAAGGTGTAAGTCATTTTTTGCCCAAAGCAATTATTTATCTATTTATTTTTATTTTTTGCCTAAAACACATTTTGGAAAGAAAAAGGTGTTTTTTATTTTTTTTGCCAAAAATGACTTTTGGACAACTGGAATCTCATAAAATTGAGATATTACGACAAACTAAAATAACTGAGAGGACTCTTGTTGGAAGATCTTTTTTTCAGAAGCACATAACCAAATTTCCTTTCAGAAGACTTGGAAAATTATTTTCTTTTATCACCTGACAAAGCCTGCATGAAAACCTCCTGTGAACAACGGCTCAATAGCTTTTTAAAGTAATGGAAGAGGTCGTGTGTGAAACCAGCAAAACTACAACAAGGTGTCAAAACTTTAATCATTTACCTCTGTCTTTCTTTGAAAGCTCCTGTATAACCTTCATTGTGACTGGAGATCCCACCTGCTTTCTGCTGGCCAAGTGACTAATAACAAAAAACACATTTCGAGTAAACTAAAACCTCAATTAGATCATTTTCAAAAACGATTTTTAACAGTAGTTTTGTGCAAATTTCATCTACTCGTCCTAATCACGAACATGAACTCACCCGTTATCAAGAAAGTAGCAGTGCCAGGTGGAATGGTCAGCATCAGCGGAACCAACCATCCTTTCAAGCCCAAATACCTCTACGGTCTCACCCTGAACCTGTATTTTCTTCACGTCCAGCTCACTCTGATTGTGCACCAAAACGCAGAAAAACATCAGTTTACCCCAACATGCTAACGTTCTCCTGGCGCACGCTCACAGCTGTAGTTACTTACAAAAGTGGTTTGATTTATATGTAAGCTTTGGTCCAGGATGGTGAAGACCATGTTCTCTTGAACCTTCTTCCTCTGAGCCATGAGACGCATCAGTAGCATGCTGGATCCCTCGGTGACCAGGCCGCGCAGGACCGACATGGGATAAGACACACACTCCTCCTCGGTCACGTCCTTCGCTCACATTCATTCACACGCACGGCAAGAAAAAATACAGCCAAAGGTAATCTGACAACCGAAGGCATGCTATTGTCTGCCAGGCGTCAATACAAAGGCGGGTTGATGCTAAAAATGTTTTCAAAACTATTCATAACACTTGGCATTTCTTCTGTCTTATAAAACAGAGGAAATGTTTTGAAAATTATGGTTTTAACATGATAACATGTGCAAAGGTTTAACTGTATAAATAGTTTTCCAAAGGCGCTGAAAACATAAGAACCGACATTGTTCGTTTTTACCTCTCCCATGGCCGTGAATTTGTTGATCACCATCTGTTGGTCACGTTGCACCATGTGACTCCTCTTCTCCACATTGTAACTGTCGAGCTAAAAAAGTTTTTAGAGAGGCTAAATAAACTGTTAAAACAATAAACTTTGGTATAAACAATTAAGTTATTTCTTAAAAGTAGAGGCACATTTAAGTTAAGGCCTCCACATCACCAGGAGGCCCCCAAGAGCAAAAAGCAAGAGTGATAATAAAAAAAAAAAATTAAATAATGTAAACTAAAAGCTATCACACGTGGAAAAGCAACAGGTTAACAGGTTATTTGTGTTGGTACACAAATAATAGGCTAATTTCTTCCACTGTTTGGGAAGTGTAACATATGTTTGTCTGCTGATGTCACATTTAAATACCACTTTGGATTTTAAAATTCAAATATTTTTTATAATAACACCGGTACCATGAAAGTTAATTACAAACAGCGCTAATAATTGATACGCAGGCTGACATATGAATCATGGAGCATCTGTTGTTGAATTGTTTGTATGGTTTGTGGGGGGACCCAAATGAAAATCTGCATAGGGCCCCAAAGAGGATTGGGTCGGCCCTGAAAGGTGGTGATGTTTAAAGGGCTCACCTTGACATACTCATTGTAGTCTTCCTCCAGGACCTCCAGGTCAGTGGTTAGGTAAGCTTAAAAGTCAATAGTAGAAGAGAAGACATACAGTGATATGCAGCAAAGCACACCTGGAACCATCAGTGGTCACCTGATGGATAACTGATCTCACTGGTCACCGTTGTTCCACAGGGAGAGCCGTCGATAGCTCCGTGGCTCCGAGCATGGACAATCACGCAGGGCTCCAGGGCTCTGTGTGTGAACTCCACAGACACACTGAACTCCCCCAGGACTCCGCCACAATCAGACATCACCACCAGAGACTCTGAAAACACACACTTCTGCAGCTCCTCGGGCTCTGGCAGAACACACAAGCCACAACTGACTCCACCAAACACCTCTTGTAATGTTTTTAACACAGAACTGGACGTTTGAATGTCAAACTTACCTATGTTGGTCAAGAAATTGACAGCCTCTTCTGAAGCTTTTAGCTCTTCCTCATACTGGGACTCTGCAGCGACAGTCTCGTCTGAAGCTTTGAACTCTTCTTCAGGTTTGGACTCTCCAGAAACAGCCTCGTCTGAAACTTTTAACTCTTCTTCAGGTTTGGACTCTCCAGTGACAGCCTCTTCTGAAGATTTGAACTCTTCTTCAGGTTTGGACTCTTTGGATACAGTCTCGTCTGAAGCTTTTAACTCTTCATATTGGGACTCTCCAGCGACAACCTCGTCTGAAACTTTGAACTCGTCAGCGACAGCTTCCTCTGAAGCTTTTGACTTTTCATATTTGAACTCTTCAGGGACAACCTGGTCTGAAGCTTTTGACTCGTCGTCATGTTTGGACTCTTCAGCGGCAGCCTCCTCTGAAGCTTTCAATTCTTTAGGTTGGGACTTTGCAGCGACCGTAGGACCGTCGTCTTCCTCCTCCGTTATTGACTGCATTATTTTATCGCTTTTTCTCCCTCCAGCAGTTTCACAAACTCCTCACGAACAACGGTTGAGCTGCGTCGTCCTCTCCAGCTTCTGTTCGGAGGCGAATTTGGGTTGTCATGGTAACGACGCCGTTCGTCAGCGCGCAGCCGCAGTAGAATCCGGATATACAGTCTGTGAAACCGAGTTTTTCATGTATTAGGTCAATTAAAGGACAAGACAACATTTTTTTGGTCGTTTGTTTTTAATTGAACATTAATAAAGCATCTGCATATATATTTTTTCTTCTAAAGAAAAAATATATATGTAGATGCTAAAAAAATATTATTGCCAATTAAAATGAATAGGGAAAAGCAAGGAACTGGTGGAGACACCAGGAGAGCTCTAAAAATAAGCACTTCTGTTACAAAATGAGAGTAAATGAATATATTTGACAAAAATGGTGTTGGGCAGGGTATATCCTATTAAAATGAACTTTGTGAGATGAATACTGTGATTATGCTGCAGCAATCCAATGTATCTAACAAACTGCAGTGCAGGATTTGACCATTTGCTGGAACCAAAACAAAACAAAGGAGGTTTGGAGAACCATGAGTTGATCCAAGTCCAGACAAACCGTCCATTCGGCCACAACTGGACATTTCTCAGCTTTTTTTTCCAATAGTTTCTTTTCCCCTCCCTTGTATTTTAAATGTTAACAGTCTGACTTCGGTCTGCTTTCTTTGTGGTCCCATTGCTCCTGACAGAACTTGTGTAAATCTGGTTTGTACCTCCACAGCTGAGCCTCCCTACAGCCAAATAATTGTAAATTAATAAAAATGAATTGAAATCAAATGCTTTCCTAAATTGGTTACGTTTCTTCTGAATTTGAAGACGATAATAAAAGCGATCTTGCTTCTGTTAATGTTTGCAAGTAATATGTAGGCACTTGAGCAACATTGGGTTTATTATTGGGATTTCATTTTATGTAACAAAAATCTATTCATGTAGGCTTACAAAATGCCTTCACAACATTATGAATATGGTAAAATTGAAAATTCAGCTGTTTAATGACTGATGTGTGCCAGAATTTGATATTTAGAGCAGTTGTATATTTGGCATGTGTATTTTAATAAAGGAGACAGCAGAAAAAAATCAAAGCAGACTGGCCACACAAAAACAAACGTTGAGACTTAAAATTAGATAGGAAAATACAGTATGCTAGGGAAATTACACATCATACAATACATCATTATACATGCATAAAGAATGTTCTTAAAGCTACACTCTTCTGCAGGCGCTGTCGGACTTCAAGTGTGACGTGGCGACAGAACAAGTTTCTTCCTCAGAGTGAACTTCACTTCAGGCGCCTGTTTTGCCTGGCCAACCGTTTTGGAGCCCTCCATCTGGCCCACTGCCTCATTTACTCGTAGCAGGATGGAAGTAAAGTCTTCACCACTGAAATTAGGAGAAAGAAAGAAAAACATGTCACCGTAACTGCATACAGAGTAGAACAGAAAAAAATCCTACATCAAACACAAAGAGGGTAATGGTTATACTGTTAGAAGTACAAAACGGAAAACATTTTACATGAGATCTAGTAGACATGATGAGTTACCTAGGGCAGTGCAACTCCAGCTGCTCACACACCGACTGGATAAACCAGCTTCCATCTGTTATGTGTCTAAAGGATACGTAGTCTTCAACAGTGGAAACAGCAACGAGAAAATCTGTTTCCCCCGGAATGGATGTTGCGCTATCCTCCTCCACATCTTTCAGCAACACCCCTCGTTGTACATCCTTCTCGTGTTGGCAGGCCTGAATCAGGAACACTTTGGGTTTGCCAGTGAGGGCTGACTGCTTAGTGGCCACAAAATGTCTTTTAATTTCTTTAATGGCAAGAGGCTGTGAGTCGACCCCATGAACTTTACCTAATGACCCGTGGCTCAGAATGCAGCAAACGAAGGCGTCGCCGTGCCTAACAGGCTGCTGGGGAGCAGAGAAGCAGCCATCACACCATTCCTGAACACCCAACTCCAGTAGCTGGAGTTGCTTCTCCTCATCATGAAGAGAAGCAACTATCTTCAGTGTCTGTTCCATCTGGTCCCCGGTTTGGTCTTTACACATCAGCACCTTGAAGCCCAGCCAGCTGAACACCTTTGCTAGACTCTCTGCGGGATTGTTTTTTAAAAAGAGAGGAATTAAACTTGACCAAGCATGAGAAAAGTTACATTTTGAAAAAGAAACTGAAAAGAACGTACCGGCATCTTTGTTTGTCCCCTTTCTCTGTTTGAGGCTGTGGAAATTCTCATTGTTTATGATCAGGCAGAGACCAACAGGCTCGCTTTTGAGTTCATAAACCTCATCCTAAAACAAGAGACAATGTGACACATTCAAACTCAATTCATAGCAAAATAAAAAAAGTTCTAATCAAAATTTCTATACTATTCTGAGTTTGAAACCTCTTTAATATATCCAGGTACATTCCAGAAAACTTGAATATTGGAAGTTGACGACATCACACACAAAACACACCAACTGCTTCGTTTCCACTGAACAGCACAGGATGTATTGGTGAGTTTTAATATGGTATTTTATGGTCTGGCATATTTAGGACAGTTTCAGTTAATGCTGAACAACATATCAGCAATATAAGTACTGCCTGATTAAAGCAAAGGAAATGACAAATGACAAAACTAAAAAAAATCAGCACAGCTAACCTAACTTAAAATTCAAGGATCATGTTATGACTTTCACTGTTTTTAAAGAAAATTACCAAATTAAATGAACTTTTTGGTGATATTCTAGTTTACTTAGAACAGGGGCATCAATTTCATTTTGGGCCAAATCAAAAATCTGAATGTTCTTAAAGGTCCGGTTGTCCCACAATGCATTGATAAAACCCATTAAACTGATAATAAGTAGCTGTTTGTTTCAGCTTTAATTAAGTGTTTCTTAAATAATATTGAACATTTTTTCACATTGATCAATTCTTCAGGATTGTGTGATTGTTCTTGTGTTTCTTTGCAATCAAAATCACAGATGTTGTGGTGCTAATTTATAAATATATGTATGGATTTGTACGATATTTGCATTAATGTAACTTTTTATCAATCACCTTATCAAATTAGTCAAAAACCCAATGTCATTGATCAATTTTGAGAAAAATCTGCAGTTAAATCATAAAAAAAAAAAAGTGGCAATCTGTTGATTTTGTGTGAATTTTGCAGATTAAAAAAACAACAAAAAAAACTACAGGGACTTATTGACGTAATCTGGAGTATAGCGGGCCACATAAAAAGCTACAGGGGCCCAGATTTGGCCCCCGGGCCTTGAGTTTGACACATGTGACTTAGAAGTACCTGCATGTTCATAAAGAAATAGTTCCAGTTAGTTTCTGCAGCAAGCTACATTATTCTATTTTCTTAAAATATTGGGAAATCAGGCTTGTTTTCTTGTAATAACTACAGTACTTAAAATTCCCATTATCTTGAGATGGCAATGCTTGAATTATGAAGATAAGGAGTTAATGTATTCATTCATTTCAACCCACAGATCATGTCAGCAATGCTTCCCGTTTGTTCAAGTTGTACAACATCTTTTATAGACCAATTTATTGCAACTGCACATCATCCCTGAATCTAACAACTAAACGAACTAAAATGCAATAATTGGTCATTTGTGCCATAGTTATCTAAAAAGACAAGTTTATTTATAGCAAATAAAATAACAGGAGAAAAAAACCCTCAATTTAATATTTTTCACATTATCCAAACTAAGAAAGTGATACAAGCAAATTTAATAAGTCGTACTTTTAAAATCTTGTGTAGACAAGAGGACTTCCAGACTTAAGTGTAACAATATTTTAATCTAAATTATTCTTGAGTTACCTGAATGAATGCAGGTAAACCTCTTATCTTTAATAAATCCAGGGTAAAACTAAAACTAGTCTGCTTAGTCACAGCATTCTGCCGCTTCCGCACAAGGAACTCACCTTTTTCAGCCTTTGAGGCACCATGTCTGCTAAAAGAGAAAGCAAAACCATACAAATTAAATCTCTTTCTGGAACCTCTAAAACACTATAAACATGCAAAACCAGCAATTTTTATTACCACTGCAAGGTGAGGTAGCTTGGACCGGCTTGAGTAAAACGTCATGGAGATTTATCTTCTTCAGGTCATGATAAGTTGCAGCAACGTCGTCGGTTTGCAGTAGCTCCAGAAAGTTTTGGCAGGTTTCTTCTCCTTTATTCATGAGCTTGTCCACAAGCTCTATAACGTGACCCTCCACAGTCTCTTTATTGATGCTCTTGAGATTGTTGTATTCCCTCAAAGTTATCAGCTTCTTCTCCTGAACTTTGTTGAGGATAAACGGGTGGTCTGAAGATAAAACCTCGATGAGTTTTGTTTTATTACGCTTCAGGGTGTCAATGGCGGACATTACTGCGATAATTACACGCGCTCAAGTACAGGAAACGTCAACCGTCTGAACCCCGAATATATTAATGTCGTTGCTTCGTCTTATGTCCTTTGAAGCAGGATTTGTCAAAGAAAGCAAATAGTTAACAGGTTGGCAGGTCAACGACTTACGAGCCAGCAGCAGAAGCCGAACTTCTATTTTCACACGACTTCGACGGTCCAAAACTTCTGCCCTATGGGTTCAAGTTTAAAAGCTATAATGATGGACTTTTCCAGGAAGTGTAATTCCCGCCACGGATAAGGAGAAAGAAGTCCTTCGTTACTTGACTAGTAAAATATCTTTAACCAAAGTGTGGCGTTTGCTGCCCCCACATGGTAAAACACTATGCAAAACTATGCAATGACATTTCCTCAAGAGGAAACAGGAGGCTGTCAATTTCACGTGTAAGTAAAGTAACACTGGTAAAAAAATAAATTAATTAAAAAAAATAAAATAAAGTGTTTTAATAAAAGAAAAACTCAGTCTTCTGGTTCTTCTAGATGTTACTTTTGCATAGTCCATAATAAGCAAATTCATAAAGCATTTACACACTATTTAGTTTAGTACAATTACAATATAACTGATCTGCACATTTTCTGTGGAGTTCAATGAGCCAAATTTACTCCCTTGATAATAACGGAAACTTTACAATACAGTAAGTCTCTATGTATACATCTCAGGAGTCTGCTGCTACAAGTGGCTCTTTGTATGCCTCTTAATCATTTTGGCTGAAAATAATACAGAACTAATTGTTGTGGAAAAAAAGCTATTTCCAATCACTGTTCAGATAAAAATCACTCAATCAGGTTTATTCATGAATTGTGCACAACTCAGAGAGCTCGTAGGACAATCAGTAATGAAGCAGGTCTGAATGAAAAGCTCTGCCAGGCAGAGACAACACATGAGTTTTATACAAAGGGATAAAAGATCCAAAGCATGGGAAACAATCTGGTTCCCATGCAGCTGTGAAAAACAACGCCCAACCTTGTACATGTAACTAAAATAGCTTTATTTTGGTGAGAGTTCACAAGCATTTTATACAACATGATCAGCAGATGTTAAATTGTTCCACAGTTCCCTCCTTTTGATAAGTAAATATGTAATATTTACTATTAATCACAAGTCAGATTTATTCCATCCCACTGATTATATAAAAGGAAATTTCTAAAAAATTTTATGGTGAGAAGTGAAAAATTATCCCATACATTTTAAGACATTGCATATTCATACAGTCATTGAAACATTATTCTATACGATGAAACAAAAACATATACGCATGATACGAAAAACCTACCGGCATTCATTCATTCATCCCTTTATTACTTCTGTTAGGTAGGAAAAGTTATTCTGCAAGCCCTCCTTGCCAGGGAGGCGGTCCTCTATATGTTTTGTCATCTTTAAGGATACTTCAAAAGGAGAAATTTGAAATAATGTATTTAGAAATAAAGCACCAGTGGAATACCAAACCATTTTCTAAGTAATATTTCTAATTGCTTAAATAAGTAATTATCTTAATCCCAAATTCTTCCTTGCAAAAGAAGTGCATGCATTTCAATCATTAGACCTCCCTAACACATGATATTTATGAATTATTTCATTTTATGTTGCTTATGTTAATGGAAATGTAGGTTTTATACTAATTTTAGTCCTAAATTAAATTTAAAGTTTATGTAATAGTACGTCATCCTTTTATAAAAATCTAATTAAAATTTAATATAATCTCATCCTCTTCGATTTTAATATAACCCATGTTATATTATAATCAACAAGTAAAATTATAAACAACCAAGTTATAAAAGATTAAGTTATAAAGTTATAAACAACCACGCAACATCTGATTTTATCCTCTTTGGTCAAAATTAAACATATGAAAGAACAAGTAATTTCTGAATTTGATTTTCACTTTTAGCGCATATTTAAATATAAAAAGAAAGGAGAGGGATATATTTTGTTAAACAATATCCTTTTTTGCTTTAAGTAAAGCATGGTATTAGGAAAGCCATTCTAGTTTAAATTATAAAACAATGCATAAATTCATAAAGCATTCTTTGGTCATTTAATTTCTTCAAGTTGGTGGTTCAGCATTATAGTCAGAAAACTTAGTTTTATGGAGCTAACTAAAGGTTATTTGTCAAATCAGATTTTCATGCTACTTTAGTAAAAATCTCCACATGCATTACAGGTTATCTACGTTAACCCCTTCTTTTGATTTTATTCACAGTTGAACTCTTGTTATAGTCTACAGTTAACATAGTAAGACAGTTAATCTAAATCTTTAGTTATTATTTTAATGTGGTAACAGAGAACATAAATATGTATATTTCCGGTGCTCATCTTATAATTAACCAAGTCTAAACTTTTAAACTCATCAGTTAAACTTTAATTTTACAAATTTTCCTTTAGTTCCCTCAATTTAGGAAACTAAAGGAAATACCTGCCTTATTTACCGATAAGGACTTTCACTTATCACTACTTTCACTGCAACCTAGAAACCCGTGGTTCCCTTTGTCTGAAAACCGGGTTCTTGGGGGGACTCCAACCCACCCGCTTTGTTTTTTCATTATATTTTCACTTTTTAAAAATTTTATTTCTGGGACTTTAACCCGACTTTTCCTTTTAATACCGTCAACCTCTATTCCCCAAGGGTGAAAGGTTTATCGGATCCTTACTATTTTAGATGTTATAATTTGCAAAGTTAATTTGTTAGCCTGAGTGACTATCCCACATGATAACAGTGGTTTTGAGGTCATTGATCCCAGCGCTGGAGCCGTGGAGCCGACCAACAGCCCTTTTCTCTCTCAAATTCTAAACGAGGTTTGAGGCTGCACCACTTATTTAAAAGAATCACTTTAAAACAGCTTTCCCCCAACCTACCAAAGCCAGCAAACAGCCTGGGCTCAACACACAGGAAATTGATACCTGGCCACCACCCTTCCGGCTTCCCTTTTATGGTGCTGTGTGGAGAGCGCGACACCTAATGGTGCCACCTGTTACACAAACTAAGAAAGTGATGCAAGCAAATTTAATATGTCATACTTTTAAAATCTTGTGTAGACAAGAGGACTTCCAGACATAAGAAGTGTAGCAATATTTTATTATAAATTAACATCAATAACAAAATTTAAAACAAATTTTTTATTGCCACTGCAAGGTGAGGTAGCGTGGACCGGTTTGAGTAAAACGTCATGGAGCTTCATGCCCTCCAGGTCAGGATAAGTTTCAGCAACGTCGTCGGTTTGCAGTAGCGCCAGGAACTTTTGGCAGGTTTTTTCTCCTTTGTTCATGAGCTTGTCCACAAGCTCTATAACGCGGCCCTCCACGGTCTCTTTATTGATGCTCTTTAGATTGTTATATTCCCTCAAAGTTATCAGCTCCTTCTCCTGAACTTTGTTGAGGATAAATTGGTAGTCTGCACATAAAACCTCGATGAGTTTTGTTTTATTACGCGTCAGGGTCTTCTTGGCAGACATTACTGCGATGATTACACGTGCTCAAGTACACGAAACTTCAACCGTCTGAACCCTGAATATATTAATGTCTATGCTTTGTTTTATGTCCTTTGAAGCAGGATTTCTCAAAGAAAGCTAATAATAACAGGTTAGCAGGTCAACAGCAACTTACGAGCCAGCAGCAAACAGCCAAACTTCTATTTTCACACGACTTCGACGGTCCAAAACTTCTGCCCTATGGGTTCAAGTCTAAAAGCTATAATGGACTTTTCCAGGAAGTGTAATTCCCAGCCTGGATTAGGAGAGACAAGTCATTCTTTGTTTTACTGGTAAAATATATTTAGCCAAGGTGTGGCGTTTGCTGCTATGCAAAACTATGCAATGGCATTTCCTCAAGAGAAAACAGGAGGCTGTCAATTTCACGTGTAAATAAAGTAACAATGGTAAGCTAAAAAGGAAAAAGAAAAGCAAGTTATAATAAAAGAAAGAATCTTTGTATTGCGTCTTCCGGTTCTTCTAGATGTTACTTTTGTGTGAACGATGACGGTTTTAATGACAATTACAATAAAACTGAACTGCACATTTTCAGTAGAGTTCAATGAGCCAAATTTACTCCCTTTATTTCATCTGCGAGTCTCATGGCTCCATCTCTACCTGGTCACTTTGCACCTGTCACCTGAACTCCTGAGCAGAAGGTTTTCCTTTGACTAACTTACACTTTCACTTCTTCTAAGGAAGTCTCTTACGTCCACATTTCTTAGACATGCCACCTGGCTGCGCCTAATTACCAAACACATGTACACCGATCACAGATTCAAATGTTAATAGAAATAAAAGCTGTGATATTAAAATACATCTAGCTTACATGACCCTGGCTTAAGATAGAGACGGTGGCACCGGAGCTCGTGAGAGATCTGCAAGGAAATGGGCTGCAGTTTCCCTCTAGTGCTCAATACTCAATACTGAGATATTGAGTATTGTGGTATGAATGCAGACCAAATAAATACTGGGACAGTATTGCCAAAACAGATACTTATTATTTAAGTAAATTATCCTAAAGGTCAAACTTCTGACCTTAGTTTTTTTTTCCTCTTTTCAATTATTTTGTTAAAACTTTGGACAGAAGTTTTAACAAAATAGATCAATTTATGTGCATTGTTCATCTAAACAATAATGATCCTTTTAGAAAAATCTAAAGAAACTTATTTTACAGTAGAGTGAAGGAACTACAATACAAAAACTAAATAAAATTTCAAGATGAAATCTAAAACTAAGTATCTTACCAGGCTGAATCTGTCATGAAGTGGGTGTGGTGAGGCGGTGAGGTAGACGCTTGGAGACCCAGGTGAGTGTGAACGATGACGGTTTTAATGACAAAAACAGAGAAACAAGTCCAAAAACCAAGGCAGCACTGATGAGCAGAATCCAGGGCTCGATACAGGTAGCGCAAGGCACACGAATGGATATTAACAACAGACTGAAACATCAGACGACTGACAAGGACCCAACGAAGAACAAAGGACACAGGTGGGACTAAATACACACGAGGTAATCAAGGAACGAGACACACCTGGGAGTAATCAAGGGGAGACAGGACAACACGGAGAACACAGAGACAACAGGAAACTCAAAAGTAAACACAGAAAAACACAGATCTTGACAGAATCATGATCTGTATTTGTTTTGTTCCCCAACGCTGAATTTGGACGCCTTCTGAAAATCGCAGGCACGAAACACCGTAGTTTCAACTTCCCATCAACATTTCACGTGTCGCGCTTGATAGGTTAAGGCCAACACCTTCCATCTAGTGAAGGTATTAGCCTATTAAGTAATGGAATAAAATAGAAAAATGTCCAATCAAAGTGTAGTCTTTGCTGCCGTCTCATGGTTAAAAAAGGAAAGTAATGCAATAAGAACAGCGAACTCATGTTTTAGCTTATGAGTTTTGTACCAGCAACATGGTGCAAGTCTATGGTAGGATTAAAGAAACACATAAAACCGTGTCAGCAATCAGCAAGTTTTAACTTCCCATAGCAGCACTGAACTTCATTTGACATTTTTGTTTTTGATGTTTTGTGACCGCTTAGCTGAAGTGGAAACCAACCGAAAGTACCAGATATGGACCAATGGCAAGCCACTACTTACTGCATTCCCCAAACATATTTTCTTCAGCTACCTCCTAACTATGCCTCCTACACTTCTTTTACTCTTACAGGGAAGAAAAAAAAAAGACAGTGGTCTCTGAACTTAAATGTGTGATGTAAAGAGAAAATAGACCCACAATCAGGTGAATGATGAACATAAATGATCTATAAACCTTTAAACTACAGAACTGCACAGCAGCACAGTTTGAATTGTTTTATTGAGATCCAAATAGTGTTGCCGATGGCACTGAGTGGAGTTTTACCTCTAAATCTTTAAGAGGATTACAATTAAAACAATCCTGAAGTGTTTTCAATATTGGACCGTCAGCTTAATTTGCCTACAGCCTACTGAGAACTATTGCTATTTTTGTTAAAGTCAGAATTAACATTAGTTTGAAAAACACACACTGGTGCATGTTAGTAAATTTAAATATTTTGAAAATGCAAATGATTTAAGTCTTTTCATCAAAAAAAAATCTCAGATTAAAAACATTCATCTATATGAATTAATTCAACATTTATTTAGTTAATTTAGATAATTATGGGTTATGCCTAATAAATCCCTCCCCCCAAAAATCAATTTTTTTCTGAAAATATAAAAATTACTCAAGTCCCACATATAGTCGATTTTGAACACAGAAATGTTACGGCCTACAGAGTCATGGAGAAGACTGCTGACTGGATAGTTGTCCATCAGAGGGTCACCAAAGGTCAGATGCTGGTTTGTCCTCAGAGTTCTGTGTAAAAGCGTAACAAAGTGGGGAAGCTATAAATGGAGTGTTGCTCGGTGGACCGAAGTCACACATTTTAGATTGTGATGGTAAAGTTTTTATTTCATTTCTAAACCCAGGTCAGGCCAAAGGAAGAGTGGATAAGTGGATCCTTGTTGCTTGAAGTCCAGTAGTGATTTGAGGAGAAACTAAGCCGAGTTTTCCCCCAGTCCAAAGTCTTACCTCAAAGTTATAGAGCACGTCATGCTTCCCTGTGCTGACAAGCTTTATGGTGACGCCAATTTTATCTTCCAACAAGACTCGGCAACCGTTCACCAAACACTCATGTTGATTGACCAGCAAACTGGCCTGACCTGGTTAGAGTCTGTGGGGTTTCGTGAACAGGAAGTTGAGAAAAAGTGGGCTGTTGACCTACGGGCCACACAGCTGGAGGAGCCCCAACTATCTGCTAAATGCATATACAGTACACCACATTGTATTATTATTTTGTAGCAAAAAAAAACAAAACAAAAAATTATATACAGTACAGACCAAAAGTTTGGACACACCTTCTAATTCAATGAGTTTCCTTTATTTTCATGACTATTGACATTGTAGATTCACACTGAAGGCATCAAAACTATGAATTAACACATGTGGAAATATGTACTAAACCAAAAAGTTTAAAACAACTGAAAATACGCCTTATATTCTAGTTTCTT
>CAEFZX010001890.1:0-61015 GCA_903066825.1 Alfaro cultratus | reverse complement strand
TATTTTTGTGTTTTGTTTACACTTTTGGCATCTGCAGCCCTTTGTTTTGTAATAATAAGCATTAATCTTCTTTATTACATTTGTCTCCTTCGAAGAGAAACAATAAGTATAGAAATAACATTAACACCTCCAGGCTGTTACTGTTTATACTTTTAGAAAAATAATTATACACTTGCTTAAGCTGCTGCTCCAACTAATGTCTTACAGTACACAAGCCCAAAGCATTACCCACACACCACCATGCTTTGAGAGTTTATGAGGTTTTTGAGCTGATATGTTGTTTTTCTGTTCACTTTTTTCTAGTGAAGACCCTTAAACAAACCAGACATTTTTTTTCCTAATTTTCATGTCATAAACTTTAAATTTTAACTCAATCCTGTGCAATCGGAGAAGAAGCTGTTTGGTTTTTATCCAATTTCTTTCAGCGTTGGTCAGCCTGAGAACTTTTGGGAAAATTGGCAATTGCCTAAAAATGTTTTCTACTTATAAATAATCTTTTCAACTTTCTAAGTTTAGTGCTGACATCTTTGTTTTTTGTCATTGTGTCAACATACGCATTTGTGCTTGCTTTTAGAGTTGGTCACACTTAAGCAGAGGTGGAGGGAGAAGCCAAAAATTACAAAAAAAGAAACTATTCAAGTAAGAGTAAAAAAAAAATCTGGAAAAAATCTACCCAAGTACTGAATAACTAATTAAAATGTTAATCATTTAATATGTAAAAATTACATCATCAGGTGATATAAAAGTTTGTGGACATTTAGGTATTTTTAATGACCAAAACGAAAATAATTTATGTAAGTAACATAATTAGAATTTAAACAAAATATTTTTTTTCCAAATCTGTTTCTTTCAATGAAAAAAAAATATATGAAACTTTAACTGAAAGTTAAAGTTTCATAAGTGTGTTTGGTGAAATTTTGGTTAACACAGTCTTGTTCAGCATTTAGTGAAGTTAAATTTTACTCAAAGAGTAGTGATACTTCAAGTAAAATTAAAAAGTAAAGCATAGCAAGAATATTCCTAAAAGTACATTTTAAAAAGTTATTTAAGTAAACTCTACATTCATGATGGTCAAATAATTAAAATTCAGTTAAAAAAACTTTATTAATCCTTAAATGAAATTAAATGTTGTTGAAACTCATTAGGTTTCTTGGGCAGGAAGGATCTCATGTAGCAGTCAGTATTACAGCAATTCTGAAGAAGCCTCTGACTGAAGACACTCTGTTGTAATTTTTTTATTTTATTTTATGAAGAATTCTTTTTTGCGCCATCATCTCCAAAATATTCCCCAGAACAGAACGAGTTTTCTTTATCAGGTTGTTGAGAAAAAAATAATTTTCCTCAACAATCTGTTGCACTGAAATTTCCCCACAATAAAGGACAATAAAATATGTTTTATTATAGTCTCATACCTTGGCTGTAATAAGAGCTACTGTTGCCTTTCTATCATCTTAAACTTTTTTCTAACATGCTCTAGATCAGTGGGGACCCCAGATTTTCTTCTGGCCCCCCTATGGATTACAATAAAATCTTTGGGAACCACTGCTCTCGATGGTTGAATGTTAAGATTAGATCCAAAGAAGATTGTTTCTCTCTTCTTAGTGCCTCAGAATGAAAAGCAGGTGGAAAAAATTAAAATGCCAACCATTGTAAATAAAAATGCTTCATTTTGTTTTTGTTGACTCGATAATCAGCAAACAAACTAAGAAAAACAGGTAGAAAACACATAAAAGGGGAACTGAATATCAGCTGACATTTATGAAAACGGTACCAGGTCTCACATGGTAGAAGTAAACAATGGAACCGGTTCTGGTTCTGTAAAACAAAACATGAACTAAAGAATCTGCATAAAAGTAGAAATCAGAAATCCAGGAATGGGTGAGAAATCTTGATCGGAACCAAGCATTGTTGCATCATTTCACCTAGCTTTCAGCTGTTTAACTAAACCAGGTTTAAAAGGAGCAGCTAAGTGAAGCCAGGTTAAAGTAATCCTGTCACAGTGAGCGTTCATCCTCTGCCCACATCGACAGACCATGAGGCCGATCACAGATCAACTGATTCAGGTCATAAATTATGAGTTTCTTTCATAGAGCAACAGATGATATGATTTATATAAATAAATTCATAAAGTTTGTATCATGTAATGTGCGTTCATACACATAAGCTATGTTTGGTGCGCTTTAATCAAACTTCAGTTTGTTTGCCTAGAAAGTCTGGTTCGTTTGGGGTGGTGTGAATGCGCAAACAAACTCTAATGCGGACCAAAAATGCGAACTCTGGTTCGTCTAAAAACCTCAGTCTTGGTTCAGTTCAAGTGAACTCTCGTGCAGTTTGAATGTATATGTGAACACCAAGTGGACCAGAAACCGCTCCAAAAGCAGGAAGTGGACTACAGTACAGGGCATTCTGGGTAAACACAAGCAAACGCGCTAGTCCAAGTCTGTTGCTAGAGAATTAGCTTTTTTTTTCTTTTTTTACCAAAGACAAACAAAAATCCTTCAACCGCTAAAATCTGACGGCACTTAATTTTTGTTTACATTTTGTAAAGAAGGAAGTTGCGCTCAGAGTCTTCTTCAGAGGTTTTCATGTTGTTTCCTTCAGTGGTTCTTGGCGCAGCGCCCCCACAGGTGAGGAGGGGAACTGGTTTTTCAAGTGATTTGGTTCTTTTGATGCAGTGCAGAGAGAAATCGAACCGAATCTATCAGACTATCTGGTGTGAAAATACTGAAACAGCTCTTTTACCTTCTATATGCCTTTGCCAACACTTTCTATGTCTTTGTGTCAAGTTGTTTCTTTGCCACATCATTCACCCGTTTACATGCTTGTTTATCAGTTTATTCTTTAGTCTTTTGCCATTCCTAAAATAATCTGAACCCTAACATCTGCTTTCACATTGTTTCCAATATAACAATGGCCTAATCAGTTTTTATTCTTTTCCTTGGCAGTGCCAACCCACTTGTTGACATACTTGTTCAGCGAGCGGAAAGATCCAACGATACTCTGCCAGAATGAATTCAGGGGGAAATATGACCTGCCATCCTGGGAACAATGAAGTTGCAAACGTGTTGGTGATCACTTTCCTGACTGTTGAGACTCTGGTGGGGCTGCCAGGCAGCATCCTCGCCCTGTGGATCTTCTGTCGCCGTATGAGGTTCTGGAAATCCCACGTCACCTTCCTCTTTAACCTCTGTCTGGCCGACTTCCTGCTCTTCCTCAGCGTGCCCTTCCGCATCGACACCCACTTCCGAGGCGACGACTGGCACTTCGGGTCGGTTTGGTGCCGCATAAACCTGTACACGCTGTCCGTCAATCGATCTGCCAGCATTGCGTTCATGACGGCCGTGGCAATCGACCGCTACCTGAAGGTGGTCCATCCACATCACCCCTTCAGTCGACTGACCTCGACTCAGGCACACAAGCTGTCAGCGCTGATATGGCTCATCGTGGTTTTATATCGTATTCCGTTGTTGACGATCGACCTCCTCCATCGGGTGGGAAAGAAGAAATTGTGTCGCAGCTTCCACTCCTACGAAGTCCTCCCTATGGCAATGATAATGCACTATGCAGCCTACATACTTGAGTTCTTCCTGCCTTTGTTTTTGCTCATTTTCTGCTCCGTTAAGATCGCCTGCCAAATACGAAGGGTTCAAATGGAGAAAGAGAGAGCGCGGCGCGCCATCCGAGCTGTAATGGTCATCAATATGGTGTTCATCCTCTGCTTCATGCCAGGCGTCGTCACAGGCCTGGTGGGGCTCTACATAAAGATGTTCCACCCAGAAGCGTGTGAAACCTACAAGTTATGGATCAATCTCTTCATGGTGAGCATTGGCTTCACCTACCTCAACAGCGCCTTGGACCCCGTCATCTATTTCTGCTCCAGCTCTGTGTTTCATGACACTCTGAAGAACTCCTTCAAATGCAAGAGAAACACCAGCGAAGACAGCACCCTATAACCGCTGACAGGTAAAGACGATAACAATCCAGGTTCTGTTTGATTGAAAAGAGCGGAAACAGATTTTTACATGCAATAAATCAGACTAAACGTCTTCTGCTTTTCAGTTAGGTTTATAAAAATTATTGTATTTGTATTTGAGATGGTGCTTCAGTGTTTCCACATAATACTGACTATTACTGTCACAAGCTGCATTTATATTATTGAAGATATAATTGCTCAATTTGACATTTTGAAAATAAATTAGCTTATATATTTTCCAATTATGAAAAAACTTGGTTTTGAAAAAAGGATTGTGATGCTGGGATGAGGTGATTTATTGGTTTACTTTGTAAAACAGCAATGGAAACACTTTTTTTGCATCACACGAGTCGCATGATCAACAACTGGATTTTACTACTGGCAGAAACGACAAAGAAGAAGAAGACAGGAAATAGTTAGAGGATGATGGTGCTGCCTGTTTTTAATGACTTACTAAATAGACAATCTTATTCACGTGTGATTTTAGTTGTTTCTTTTAATGGAAATTATTTATTTTTTTTACATTAGTGGAATATTGACAAATGTTTTGTGTACATTTGTAATGGAAACACACCTTTTGACAATATCTATTGTGTGAAGTGGACCAGTTTTTGCTGCTGCACTTCATGTTATGTATGTATGCCACAATTAGCATGGCTTGCCGACTTCTTTCTTTCTGTGCTAAATGTAAAGTTGGTCATTATGGACAAAAAAAAATCTATTTCAGAGTCACCAGACAACAGAAAGATTAAGGTTTTGTCCCTCAGCGTGTTTCCAATCTGACTTTTATTCTGCTTTTAGACTCATTTTTAGTCTCGCTTCACTGTCATTTAGGACTCTGACTAGCTTTAGCCAGAACCTTCAAAGGGCTTTTGCTTTTTGTTGTATGATTTATCCGCACATCTTTCACCAAAGCATATCCATCTCAAAGACACAGAACAATTTCATTCCAGAATGGTGTGAAGAGAAACTTGACACATTCATGCATCTGATGAACCCGTCGTGCACTGTTTTCTTCCTGAGACCTGGACCAGTTTTCCCCATGATGTCATACAAAGAAACAAACTGTTGTTGTCTTAAAATATACCCATAATTATACCCCCAGTTTACTCAGATGTTGTGGGTTAACGAAAATCTGGAGCCTTACAAAACAATTACATCATCAGACTTGTTAAGAGGTAGTGTTGCCCAATGTCTGACCTTTAAAAATGTTTCTCTATCATTATTTTCACAAGCCCAAACTGGCCTAAACCAGGAAATGTGTTGCTTGATTTCATGCCAGGCAACGAGGGAAAAGTATATTTCTTTGTGCAGACAATGGGTTTTAACGTTAAGTGTTTCTAAAGAGAAAATACTCATTTACTGATTTCCTCATTCCTTCCCACAGCCATATTCCATGGAAACAACAGACTTTTTCTTCTTCGTGGGATTACAGATCTACATGCAGCACGGATACCTAAGAGCCTCTTTTACACACAACTTACCCATAAAAAATTATGTTACTTAATTTAACAGAACAGAACAAATCCAGCAGATTTCTACCAGGCCAGACCAGAACTTTTTCGTTAGTGCTGATGTTTTACAGTGCGTCATTGATTGGTTTATAATGAAGCACCTTCCAAGCGTCTCAATGCACTCAGTTATTAAAATAACTGTATATAGCAATCGTGACTGTGGTTTAAATGTCTATCAAGCAGTGTTCAGATGAACCACTATGAAAACTTTTCTGAAAATTGAGGAGTTTTTGTTTTTTTTAAGATTTTAAAAAACTACAGTGATGGTGCCTCCATCCTGGTATCCAGGTGTGTTAAAGGAGTTGTTTAGCACAGGTGATATTCTGACTACTCAGTATCTACAAATCTTCTTTATATGGCCTGTCTAAAAATAAAAAATACAACAAAGATCCTACAAACATGACCAGAGTAGCAAAGCTACATGCTAGCTTTTCCTTGGCTAATGCTAGCTAGACTTTTTTCCAGTCGCTTTTCTTTTCCTTTAGTTTTTCTGCTTCTGTTTGTTAAATAGTTTACTGCACTATTTCAGTTGACTGAAATTTGTGGAACAATTCTTTAAAAAATGTCTTTAATATCAAATAAAATAAATATATATTCAGAGAGTATCACGTTACAGAAATATGACAAAGTATGCAAATAAAAAAATAAAATAAAATTGCAAGAATAAAGTCATAAAATTACTAAAATAAACGTGTACAAGACAAAAAGTCATAATGTTATGAGAATAAAGTCACAATAATATGGGTATAAAGTCATAATAATTTGAGAATAAAGTTGTAGTTTTACGAAAATAAAGTTGCGTTATTATGACTTTATTCTAATATTTCGACTTTATTCTCATAATATTATGACTTACTTCCGATGCAACTTTATTACAAAAACAACTACTCATGTTGAGTTGAAATGTTTATTTCCGTCCATAGTACAAGTATGCAAGAACAGGGAGAACATGCAAACTCCACAAAAACAGCCTGTACCTTTAAACAGGGAAGAGGTCAAACAAGAGGTCAAGAGCGTAAAAAATAGTAGTAAATAAACAAAAAAAAACTTAATTTGCACTTACTTGGCTTGCAGCACTTAGTATTTGCTTGCAGTTGTGTTTGATTTAAATTGTTTTTAAAGAATAAATGCATCAAAATGTCTATTTACTGTTTATATGATGTTTGTTATAACTTTGTGAACCACAAGAAAATAAACACTGAAATTATTCTTGAATGTAATGTTTTTATAAAATAAGAAAGAATATTAAGGACTAATTTTGTTTGTTTTTTTGGCAATAAAACTGTGCATCTATGTTTTTATTCATCTACAGTCTATAAATGTTTCTTAACTGACTTGTTGTGCATTATTATGTTTATCTCTTTGTTCTGCACCATTCCTCTGTATGTGCACACCCAGGGTTGCATGTTGCAAATTAAACATGATCACTGAAATCTCATCCAGGACTGATTTATTTTATCAGCACACACCAAAAACTAGTTCCTAAATGTATGTTTCTTGCATCAGGACATACTGTACACTAGATTAGGTAATTGTTGAGAATTTGGAGCTGTTTTACTGGTACATGGTGAGAAATATAACATCAAAACATTGGAGAATGAGGACCTCTGTTGGTCTACTGGTTTTGCACTAAAGGGTGAACATAATTACAGCCATTAATCCTCTGGGATCACTCTGTCAAATATACAGCTATCCAATAACAGTAGAGTTATTTACAGTGAAAGTTGTTTCCTAGCTTTCCATTTGCATCTGTGAATGACAGTCTGTGAGTATATCATAACCAAAAGTCAGAATATAATAAAGTACAGAAGTCTTTCCAAATTATGTTATCAAATTGAGGTATTTTAGTTTGACCACAGCTCACAATTTGTAAAATCTGTCATCAGAGTCTAAATAAATGGAAATAAATAGTCATGTAAAGTCTTCCAAAAAATAATATACACTTAATTATTTAACTCCAGAATGAAAGGTGAACTAATATACAACTATCTACGGTAAGTAGACAAAACTGATTATCAAGTAAATATTTATATAATATTTATTTTTATAAGGAATTCATATAACTGAATATGCAAATATAGTAAAAATGTACATTTGTAACTATTATTTGTAAATATTTTTGTTCCAAACCATACTCAAAATATAGTTTAATCCAACTTTCCCTCACTTTAAAGACGAGTTTAGTGAGGAAATCCTACGTTTTGTTGTACCACGTTTACGTGCGCGCTCCCGCGACCCATTCTTCTCATACCATGGATGTCCATTTTTCTAGAACACACCACTGGTGAACCACGCAGGGAACTTCCACGTCGTTAAAAAGAGACACTGGAGGTTCATCGAGAGCCACTGCAATCTTTATTTCTTTTACATTAAGTTTAATCACGGCTCTGCTTGTATTAATACCCATTTTGGGGGTTTTTACGTCATCCCGCGAACAGATAATGTACAGATTAAACGGAAAAAAGTCTTCCTTTGACGCATTCCTTCGGACTTTAAACGTTCGTGTAATGTATTATCTACATGTAATTGGTAGAATAATAAGAAAAGAAAACGTTTTATATAAAAACATATCACGGCTACGTCATCAGGGTAGCGTGGTTATATGCCCAAATGCCCACCGTTGACAGTAGGCTCCAGTGGCGCAATCGGTTAGCGCGCGGTACTTATAAGTCAGTACACTGCAGAGCAATGCCGAGGTTGTGAGTTCGAGCCTCACCTGGAGCAGTCTTTTGGTATTTCCTTCTGGAACGTTCTGCCACTGAAACGTAGTCCGGTTCAGTAACTTCATGCTTTTTGTTCTATATTGTGATTGTGTCTGCAGATACTCTTAAAAATGAAACTAAAAACTGTAAGGAAGCTGAACGTGTCTCAGTGTTTTCCTGTCATTATCTGGCCATCTGTCCAAGGTGTCTTGTCTTTTTCCCTTAGTTATTACAAATGTTTCAATATTTTAATTATATCCTAGTATTTTTCTTATTTTATTTTGTCATTTTTTAAAAATTATTATTATTATTATTATTATTTTTAGCATTTTCTCCATTTAGTAGCATTCAGTTTATAACTATTGTACTTGTAGGTATTCTTTAATTTATATTTCATTTTGAAATATTTAAATATATATGCATTTTAACAATGCCTGCACAGTTTACTGTGTGTATTCTCAAACAGTATTTTATCTAGTAGTGTAGATTTATTTTCACAAACAGCAGGGGGCAGTAGCGCTCCATCTGCTCAGACCGACAACCAGGGAAAAAATAGTTTTTGTTTTGAAATATGACTTCAATAAAGACATAAAACAGTTATTTAAATATTGCCTCTGTTGTATATGATGTAACCTGTTAGGCCGGCATTATTTTTATCTTTCAACTAAAGCATATTGTAAAACATGTTTGGTTTTAAACTAACTGGAAGGAAAATCTAACTATTTTTATGAAAGTGATCAAAATCGTGTAAGAAGTGAGAATGAAAATAGTTTAATTTGTTAAATATAATTATTGACTTTGCAGTTACACGTTTAACCGCCAGATGCCGCTGTTGTCCACCATTTGGGCATTCCTCTTTTCTTTGTTTTTATTTTTTCCCGCTCATTCTTGAATCTAACTGGCTGGATGTCCTTTTTGAATAAAAACAGTCAAGTTGATTTCTTCTTTTTGTTTACTCACTTCTGCTTTCTGTGTCCTCATCTGAATTCCCATTTTATGTGGCAGCACACAAACAATGGTGTTGTTTTAAAAAATGCTGATAAAAAATTTATCTCCTGTTCTCTGTATGTTTAATGTGTGCCCTCATGCACGCGTGGTGTTTTGTATTATGTGAATGTTATATCACAGGGTGTAAAAATGAAATGATCCAATAAATTACTTAATACACAAAGCAAAAACAAACAAAAACTGACAAAAACATAAGAATTACATCTTTTAATTGACTTTCAAAACGTCAAGGTTCATTCAAGCAAAAAGAAAAATTGAGTTTCACATTTAAAACAGTCAAACAAACACGTTTTTCATACTTTCATTGCTTTCTCTTTGATTGCTAATCTGCACCTGTTTGTCTAAACATGGCCATGTTTTATTTTCCTCTCCATTCTTCCATGGTAAACTTGAGCTGTGGCAGCTTGTGTTTCAATCAAAAAACAAAACAAAGGAAACGTACAGCCAGCAAGAAAGTAACACTAAGCTTTAAAGATCCAAAACATGTTCAACTGGAATCATTCTCACAAAAATGAGTTTACAAAATCACATTTTGGATGCAAGATCTGTCTTTTATATTCCAGGTACAACACTGACCGGATACTTTATTAGATTTATTAGGTACTTCTGTTCTTATTACCACAAATGTTGAATCAACATGGGAGCAACTCAATGCCTTTACGTATTTAGAAGTTGTGAAATGGACAAACATGAGCAATGAGCAACAGTTCACGTAGGTTCGACAAAATTGGAGAATAACAAATTGGAAAAAAGCTGCCTCATCCGATGAGCCTCAATTTTAGCCGCCACATTTAAACAGACATGTTATGATTTGGCGTAAACAAAATGAAGGCAGGGATCCGCCCTGCCTGCCTTGCCTAACCGGTTCAGGCTGGTGGTTGTGGTTTAATGGTGTAGGAGAAGTTTTCTTGGTTCACTTTTAGTCTGTTTGTACCACGTGTCTCTGGTAATTGCAGGACTACAACCTTCCACAAATATCTAAACTGTGGAAATACTGAGGTCCACCATTTAAAACTATTATTACCTCATATTTTCATAGTTAAACACCAAATATATGGTAATACGCATTAATACGCACAGTGGAAACCATCGTAGCACTACTGCAGAAGCTGCTCTTTGGGAACAGCCAATCAGCTGCATAGAAAATGAAGGAACTCCTGGATTGGCTGGTTTGAAGACGCTAACTGATAGCATGTGAAGTACCTTTGCTCCTTGGTATTTTAACTTTCCAAGCTGCTTTTCATTAGAATATTTTGGATTTGCTCCACACAGTAAATAGGCGACAAACAAAAGCAATATTAGGAAAACGTAGTAAATTTTGGGCATTTAACATGCCTGTTCCCTAAAAGTGTGTTAGTTTAATGCATATGGTGTTTTCTTTTGGTGTTTTGTTTTTGGTATGCATTGATTGTAGTAGGGAGCTAGCACACCTTAACTCAGATTAATGAACTTTGAAGTGTAAATGGTAAGTTTACAACTTCTATCCTTGTTTCTTGTGTTAGAAAAGATTTCTGTCAATTTTCAGAAAATGTTACCTTCTATAGCCATGTTTCTATTGATCATATAATTGCACAATTTAACATTTTGAAAATAAATTGCTTAATGGAAACATGGCAATTTCAAAAAGACTCTAATGTTTTCATAAAAAGATTTAGAGCTAGGATGAGGTGTTTTTTTTGGTCGTGTCAAAATTGGTTTATTTCACAAAATTGCAATGGAAACACTTTTTTCAGCATCACACGAGTCACATGATCAACAACAGGATGTTACTACTGACGGAAACCAGGAAGAAGAAAACATTTTTTAACGACTTATCGCATGAACAAACTCTTTCACTTGTAGCATTTTTTCTTTAATGGAAACACAGCAATTGTGAAACTGTGTTTTTTCAACATTAGCAAGATATTGACACATTTGTAACGGAAACTCATCTGCATCTGTTAATAAGAAACACATAATAAAGAAATAATAATAAGTTACAAGCGGTTTAAACTTGCTTCATCTGCTGTGTGGAAGGTTCTCCATCCAGAAACTGTTTGCTAATTCCTCTGGTTTTCTGTCAAAATCCTTGCTGACCCAAAAAGCAAAGTTCTTGACCTTAAAGTCATAAGGTCATTACTTCTAATTGAAAAAACATACTTCTGGAAGAAAATGACAGGTCATAGAGTTCAACTAGTCCCACTGTAGGTTCACATCAACCAACTCTGTCCATCTAAAGTGCATTTTTGTCAACTTCTTCTTGTGTTTGGGCGTCATTTTTGCGTTCTCTCTTATGGTTTCCACATGTAGCAGTCAGATGGTACCATCATCAGATGGAACAGGATGATGATGAGTGTGATAAAGGAAAGTAAACAAAGCTGAAGGAGCTTTGTCTGGGAGTGCGTAGATGTTATGCTAAGACCTGTTCTCATATTTCTGCCCTGATCTTCCCTGCAGCAGTAATTGTCTTGATTCAGTGATGCAGATCTGTGTGGTCTTCTCAGATTGAGCTATCATATCTACCACCAAGCCTTTCATTTGCCGTTTAATTAAAATAAACTTGTCATGGGAGCAGTTTATTTACGCGTTCAAGCTGTAGGAAATCTGCAACAGTGAGTTTGGATCTTTAGGTCCAAGGCCTACTGCTGCTTACCATGCAGCTATGTGCCAATAACTCCCATCTGTGTTTGGTTAGTGTTGAGTGCAGATGCACCATCTAGCAGTGTGACGGCTCCCAGGCCCAGCTGTTATGTATGGCAGCCTGTGGGGTGTAATTATCATCATTAGTGTTTTTTTTCTTTTCTTTTTTTTTTTTTTCTTTTCTCGTCTTTTAAGCCTGGAGCGACTTCGCTGATTAAGTGTAGATCGACTCTTCATGAAAGGAAGTGACGTAATTTTCTTTCAGGTCGTGTTTTATTATTATTATTATTATTATTATTATTATTATTATTATTATTATTATTATTATTATTATTATTATTATTCAAAATGGATGAGGTAGGTTTTTCCTGGAGGATGTTAGATGATAATTCGCTATTTAATTTTATAGAGGGATTATTTATTTGTAAACACAGTGGATGCGCGCGCAACTTGCCCGCAGAACGAGCCGCTGGTTGCCATGGTTATCCGTATGAATGCAGCTGTTTTCACTTTAGCTAGCATGTTTCCAACTACATCTATTTGTCGCAGCGAGTTAAAATAAGTTATTCTACTAAACTGACATTAGTGAATGAGATGCGTTCTAAGGACCCGCAAGCATTGAATACAGGTGAGTCGATAAATGACGAGAGAAAAAGGCAAAGTTGCTAGAAAACTAGCAATTTTGTTCACGGTAAAATCATCAGCTCTCAGTGAGATTAGCGTGGAAAGGAAAAGTAAACTTATTTCTTAGTTCATAATGAAAGAGGGGAATAAAGATGTAGCTGCCTCAATCAAGGAGGGTGATAAATTATGCATTCAAAGGTTAAAAGTGCTGCGGTTTAACTAGTTAGAATAATGAATTGTCGTTCTGAAGGTGACATGTGCAGTAGAGTGACTGCTGACGCAACATGACGTCGACTGACGTTGCTGGAACTTCAACTTCTATTCAGGTGAGACTTATATTTTCTCTCCACACAGTCAAAGTCATGACTGCTAGGTTTGTTTAATACACTAAGCCAAGGGTCTCCAAAGTGTGGCTCGAGGGCCATTTGTGGCCCTTGAAATGGTTTTGTTTGGCCCCTGACCAGAAGTCATGAATGGTAAAAATTTGTTGGCCACATTGTTAAAAAAAAAAAAAATTGCCAACAAATTTTTTGGCCAAATTTTAATTCCAAAACAGAAAATCTGGAAAATGTCTCATTATTATTTTTAAAAAAATATATTTTGGATCTTTAATGACACTGCAAAAACACAAAATCTTACCAAGTATTTATAGATTTTAGTCCACTTTAAATAAGGCAGACTATTTCACTTCTAACAATTTTTTTCCTGTTATGAGTGAAATAACCAATACTTTTTCATCAATACTAAAATTATTGACTTAAAAAAAGCTCCTATATTTGAATGGAAAATTATTTGTGAGTTAGTTTTATCTTATTTCATAATAATATTTAATTTCCCTCTGGGATTAATAAAGTATTTTTGAATTTGAATTGAAGATATTTGCACTAGAGACTACAGAAATACTTGGTATGATTTTGTGTTTTTGCAGTGTAAAAATATTTAATTAAAAAAGCACGTTTGTTTTGCAAGTAAAGCTAAAAAAGACAAAATATATAAACAGCTCCGACTGTTTATATATTTTATAGTTTATACTTGTCTGCAGTTCGTATCTTCTGTATTTTTAAATTAAACATTTAACACAATTTAACACATGATCAACATCACAGTTTTTCACTGAGTTCACTTTCAAAAACATTGTTCAAATAAGTGGAAATATTTAATTAAAGGAAACTCTTGTGCATGTTCCACACACACTTGTTTTAACCACAATTTAATACATATACAATTAAAGATACGGCCTCAAGCAGCACAAATGGAGCTGGAGGCATGTCTTTAAGAGTAATTATGAAGAAAAAGATGCAACTGCAAATCAGTTATGGAAAAAAATAACCTGGCTGTCAGCCACCAAAACAAACCGCTTTGCGGTTTGTTTTGTTTTATTCAGGCAGTGAATAAAATTTATAAATAAAGACTTAAAAGCAGAGATGCCAACCAGTGTGGCACTGACAAGTGATTTTATAAATAAAAACTCAAATTAAAGGTTGGAGTTCTTAAAATTTTTAGTTGCAACATAAGAGAAATTAAATTTTTGCACAACTTTCTCAGACATTTCACATTTTTTGGGGGGAGTTGGAAATCGATTCACCAGACACAGTGAATCAGTTTCACTGTCTGGCAAAAATAACAAAATATTTACCTGATTTTGTTATTTTTTGTTATGTCTATGAATCATTGTCATTTTGGTCCTTAAAATACCAAAATTTCCACCTAACATCTGATTATGTAATTTTTAAATATTAAATGATTAAAAACTTGATCACTTACTTGAGTAGACGTTTAACTTTTTTACTTTTGGGTAATTTCTTGGATGGCTACTTTTCATTTTTACTTCAGTAAAAATATATCAAAGTTTACTTGCTTGTTTTACCTTCCAAATGTACTTAAAAACTCTTCAACAGCCTGGCTATTTTACCACAAACACAGAAGAATCAGAGGATTTGCAGTCATCCGCTTTCATTTATGACTCCTCAGTCGGATGTGTGGCTTATCCTATGAATCAGTACTTTAGCTGCACATGGATGCACTCGCTTCCAGAAAACTGATTCTGGGTCCCATAACTTTGAGGAAATGTGAAACTCCTCAAGTTCTGCAGCTTCTTTTGTCTCTCCACAGAGACTTCAGGCTCTCATTTGTCAAGCAGGAAAAATAAAAAATCCACTAGGAGAATCATCATCCTGGTTTGTGATCTTGTTTGTATCACAGCCTCCATTTCTCGCGGCCCTTAGGGAGCCGCGGTGGAAGTGCGTCCTCCGCGGTGCGTCTGCTGCGTCCAGATAAATGTCAGGAATAACGGAAAGCGCGCGGAGCCCTGGGTGAGCAATTTACGCTCCTGGAGAGACGAAGGACCAAGATCCATAAAAGATGCTATCTGAGAGAAGAAGCCAAGATGGATCTGGCTGAACTTATCCGTAACGAGATACGCGCCTCCAACTCTTTCTTGGTGTCTCAATTCGAAATAGTTCACATGTGCGAACACACAAACATACACACTCCTAAAATCACTGTTTACACTTTTTAAAATTAATTTATTATCATCTGAAAGCAGGGAATGTTGATGATGGTTTATGAGAGTTTAGATTGTTCACACTGATCATCCTGGAGCTCTGAGCAAAAGAGCCGTGTGGTACCGGTACCGGTACCGGTCCAGCTGCAGTCATCCTTCTGTCGAGTCGCCCGCTTTGTGAATGTGCCTTATGGACATAAAGCATTTTACTACTTAGAATAAACGTCCACATTCCCCACTCAAAGGACTCTGTCTGTCTTTAAATCCCAGTTGAACACTCTACTGTTCAGGCACTTGCAGAATCTCTTTATTTTTTTAATTTGGATTGTTTCTTCTTTAAAATGTATTTTTATTTTTGTGAGGTGACATTATGTGTCCTCAAAGCACCTTTTAAATAAAATATATAATTATTATTATTATAAATACTTGTACTGCTTTGAACAAGGACGTTGCCATGGTTACTGCTTCACGTGGTGGCAGACTTCCAGGTATTTATACTAATTTACATATGTATTTGTGGGTGGCGACAGGCGGATCAGCAGCTGCACTCTATTTCCCACAAATTAGGATTTATAAAGGAAAGGTGAGCGGCCACGTGCGTGCGCACGGCTTTATTCATCCAATTTGTAATTTTATTTTGTGCGCCACACTTTTCTAAATTTTTCCGTACGCCAAGTTTTAGTGTGAAAACTGCACACTCTTATGCATGAGGCCCCTGGTGAATAGAGAAGTAGTTTCAACTGAGAGTTGCGCACACACCTCCAAGCTGCGCCCAGACTGCGCTATGGACGTTCCTGATAGAACAAAGTGTTTTTGTGCTGTGAATAAAATGAAAAAAACAACAACAAACAAACAAAAAGAACAGCCACAGCATTGTTATTACTTTTGGCATTCTCCTATATTCTGGCATGACACGCAAGTGTTTTATCAGCTCCCGTCGGGGGTTCATGTCCATCCATTGTGTCTGCTTTTGCTGTGTCACTGTAATGCAGATTTAAATGGCAATAGTATAAGTAGCAGCGTGATGACCTCTGATAGAGGAAGGAGGTTGTCTGATCGTGCGCCAGTGCCACAGCTGTGTACGCTACCTGAGCAGCCAGAGTCATGTTGCTCTGCAAGATGTTTGAATGTGAAGTATCTTTTAAAACTTTTCACCCTCCTTTACTACAACAAACTTTAATGTAGTAATCCAGAACTATGTTGTTGAATGAAAAGTGATCGAAAACAGTTCTGAAAATAGTAACATCCATTTATATTCTGTCTCATTTTCATAAATAAAATCTAGCCACGCAGAATAAACTTCTGGTCTGGATGTTTCTGCCTGCTTTGTGCGTCTAGAAACAGGTTTTTTTTATTCTTCTTCTTTGTTTATGACAATGTAGCTTAAGGTTAGTTAGACTGATTTGTGAAATTAATTTTTCTGAATTGGACGCAAGTCAGGACTTTGACTGTAACTCATTGTATCGTAGCTGCGGGTTTATGTCATTTGTTGGTGCAGTCTCCGGTCTTTTACAACTTGTAACTTCTGGGATTTTCCTATATTTATCTCAGTGCATCTTCCCATCAACTTTTGAGTAGCCTCATTATTCCTGAAAATGGCTCAGTCCTGTTTAGACGAGGACTTGATCTATTGTTTCAGATTTTAGTGCCCATCTGATTATCTTCAAACAGTGAAGTCTGAAAGTAGAGGCAATGTTTTTTTGTTTCCTCTCTCTAATAGCTGCAAACATTTCTTCTCTCTCTGTACCAGCCACCTCTTCTCTCCACAAATCACAATGTCATCTGCAAACAGCATTATCCATTGAGACTCATTCCTGCCAACCTGTCTGCAAACATGCAAGACAAACCATGAGTCAAACTTCTTTCTGATTGTTTGCCGTCTTCTGTGAGCTAATGTATCAAGACATGCCAACTTTAGGGGAAGCAAACCTTAGGGGATGCTTGTAGAAATAACAAAAACAGAACTCCCCATTTAACATTTGACAATTCCAGACATGAACTATGTTAATTAAATTGGACCTATCATGCAAAATTTACATTTCACATGTTTTTGTATTTCCTTTTGAGCCTCTACCACTTCTAAAAAAACCACTCAGCCATTTTTTGGCAATAACTTAATGTTTTTTGATGACTGGAAAATGACCTGTTTCAACAATCTTCAGAATATAATGTCACAAATGAGCAGGCTCAGCCCATTACCTAGCAACCCAAGCTGAGCTCCAGCACTTTTGGTCAGCTGGTTTTACCGCTTTATGAGCTGTACAATGGCTGCTGGAAAAGACAAGTGTTTTGTTGTTGACTTACCATCCAGAAGCTACTTGCTGTGTTCTTGTTGCTTGTACAGAAGGCCCTTCTTCTGCTTTTCAAAGATGTTTGATTGAATAATTGTGCATGTTTTTGCAGCTATTTTCACGTGTGAGTGTAAACGTTGAGTTGGGGAGCGTGGCCAACAGCAGCAGTAAATAATTCCTTAATATTGATGGAAAAAATCCTTGTTCCATTGGCAGATTAAGCTATTCTTTCCATGTTATGAGTGAAATAATTTGCCAATGGAACAAGGACTTTTTCATCAATATTAAGGAATTATTTACTTAAAACAAGCCTCTATGTCTTGCTGAGAAGTTTCTTTTAAGTTAATTTGTCTTATTTCAAGTATACTAAGATATTTGCACTGGAAACTAAACCAAAAATACTTATTAAGATTTTGTGTTTTTGCTGTGTAGGCAGAACTGACCAGACTAAAATCTCATTATCACAGAATGATTTTGAACAAAAAATGTAATGAACATGTTTCTTATGGCCCATAGAGCTATAATAACCTGTTCAAGGAAGCATAATAAGTCACCTGTACAACAAAAAGGCAACAAAGAACTTTTATGGCGCAGTGCTGCATTCGCAGCTTGTAAAACTTCATATTCCTGCAGCGTCTCTTTATTTCATACGCCCGTCCTCTGCAGGCAAAAAGCCCAAAACCCACACCCGCCTGTGTGTGTGTGTTCGTGCTGTACGCTGTTTGGATCTGTCGGCGCCCAGCCTATCGCTCCCTGTGGGCACATGAAGGTCGGCATGGCGGCCGGGGGCTGGGAGCCGCTGACATGGCCGCCCGGTTCAAAGAGATCGCGCAGGAGATGCAGTGAGAGGGGGAACACAGCAGCCATTATGCTCACCTTGGTCGAGCCTGGGAAAACTCTGCGGCCCATCGCCCCCCTGTCCTCGCCTGTGGTTACAGACAAGGAAGCAAGTGGACTTACAGGTGCTGCGTAGCACTCCTCAGGCTTTGGATACACCAAAGTCTGCCACAAGTGGAGAAAAAAAAAAACCCTTACAATATTCAGTGTTTTCCAACGAGCGCTAAGAGCTGAAAGATTGGAAAGAGTGATGTGTAGTGTGTGAAAATACCTCAAACCAACCACAAAAATATTTTAAGAAGTGATCCTGATTTTCCCCTTAGTGCAGAAGTAGAAAAGTTATAATGTGGACATATAGCCTCTTGGCTTTACCCAGGCAGTGAATAAAATGCAAAGTATTGCAACTTACTGCACCACAAAGAAAGTATTATTCAAACTTAATAGGCCTTGTTTGATTATTTTTCCACATTAAGGGGTTTTTCTGACGAGGAGTCCAGAGAGCCTTTCAAGTCAAGTCAAGTTTATTTGACTTTATTCAGCAAAGTGTTTTACATGAAAAAAACTAAATACAGTAACCAGTCATAAAACAAGCAATATGATCAAAATCATTAAGATTAATCATCATCAAATATATCAATCAATTTTCCAGGTATTACTCTAAACAGGCGGGATTTTAGCTTTTATTTAAAGGAACTCAGTGTTTCGAATGTGTTGCAGTTTTTTGGAAGTTTGTTCCAGATTAGTGGAGAATAGAAACTGAATGTTTGGTTCTGGTTCTGAAGAGAGTGGACTTCTGGAAGGTTGATCTTTAATGTGTTCATTTATTTATAAACTAGCTACTGCTGTCTGATTGGTTTAGGCAGACCTGATGTGGTAATCAATGCGACTAAATAGACGAGTTTCTCTGTTTCTTGATGGGACATCAGTCCTTTAATCCTGGAAATGTTCTTCAGGTGACAGAAGGCCGACTTTGTAACTGTCTTTATGTGGCTCTGAATGTTCAGGTCTGAGTCCATCTCTGGTTTCTAGCTGTAGCTGTAGCTCCCTCTGGATCGTTCCTCCTCAGGTCCAAAGATAATAACTTCAGTTTTGTTTTTGTTCAGCCAGATAAAGTTATGGCGCCTCCACGCATTGATTTGTTCCAAGCATTTGTTCAATGCTTGGATGGGTTCAGAGTCACCTGGTGACGTCGTAATGTAGAGCTTCTACTTTTATGTTTTCCCAGTATTTCAGTATTAGAGGTCCGTCCCAGAAGATGTATGAGTAATCTGCTATCGTGCCACAATTTCTTCAACAAAGTGCTACTTTATTTTTATTAAATTTGGACATAACCAGGGAAGTTATAAAGTGTCTTAATGTTTCTCTGCACTCAAATTCCTTCCTCAAGTTACTGTTAACAGTGCAGTATTTTGCTGTAAAATCTTTCAAATGTGGATACAAGCATAAAAATGTGCCTGGTTACCCCTCAGCTTGAATGGTTTTAGTTTTGAAGCTAAGGGGTAATTTCAGGAAAACAGACATTTTTCAACATGGCTACCGTTTCTTTTTAGCCATTTAAACCAATTAATGTCATAAAGTGTTAACCAGTTTCACGATTTAGATGAAAAACATGTTTTTAAAGTAATAATATGCAGAGAATAGAAGAACCTAACTTGGCCCAGATGTTCCCAGAGGATGGATTTCTGAAGCAAAAACATTAGTCACTGAAAAAATTCAAGATGACCACCATGTCATCTAAAATTCACCAATATTTATCACAGATTAATACTTTTGTTGTCAAATCATAAATTTTTTTGACCCATAGAAGTCATATTTACTGGTAAGTTTTTGATTTTTACAAGATGGCCACTATGGTTGTCGTGGGAAATTAACTTTTGCTCTAAAATCGACAGTCAGATAAATCTGTTTGGTATCATTTAAACCAATTAATGCCATAAAGTGTTAACCAATGTCATGATTTGGATGAACGTCATGTAACATGAGAGTTTTCTACTCTGGTCATCTGATTCATACAACTTCAAAGTAAAAGTATGTAGCAAAATGAGGACTTTGCTGTTTGCCAGTCTCACACCAGTTGTCAATTGGAAAGAGCTGATGATGTGTGAAGCTGACTGAGATAGTTGTCTTAATATTTAGCTTTAGCTTCTGCTCAGTTTTATATGTGCTTAGTGTTTTAGCATTAGCTTATGCTAATGTTTTAATTTGTTTAGCAGTTAAGATTCAAGTTTAGCCAATTAGGACCTAACCTTTTGTTTAGCTACTGCCAATATTAGTGCACACATACATTTTCCATTACAACCATGACAGCCATTTTGAAAAATCTGAAAACCAGATAAAGGATAAAAAAAATACAAGATCATAAAAATATATGGAATTTTTACAATTCAAAATATGTACTGTAGGTTATAATTTGACACCAAACACATTGATTTTAGAGCAACAGCCATGGTGTCCAACTTGAAAAATAAAAAACTTATCAGTAAATATGATTTCAATGGATAAAAAAAATATGATTTGACACCAAATGTATCCATCTGTGCTAAATCCTGCAAATTTAGGTGACCATGGCAGCCATCTTGAATTTTTTTCAGTGGCTAATGTTTTCAGAAATTTAGCCTCTGCGAACATCTGGGCTAAGTTAGGTTCTTCTATTCTCATTTGAAAGGTTTTGATCTGCTGCACTTTAAAACATTTACAACATGTCACACACTTTTCTACGAGCTACAGTCTACTTTTGTCATCATCATCTTCCCATTTATGAACTTCTTCCCCTTCTTTCCTGAAACTCTGGCACATCCTTTAGCATGGCACAGCTTCGTTTTCCATTGGCTCCCCAACGTGCTTCGACTGGTTTTATTCCAAGGGCTCTTTACGTAGCACCACTTTTCTCAACCTTATAAACAGGCTGGCTATCACCTCCGATTCTTCATGCTGAGTGTTTAAAGAGCCTGGTGTTCCTGCGCTCACACCTGGCTGTAAATAGTCTTCTACTTGCAGCACAGAGCCACCCGCCCCCCCGTAACTCAGTAAATCGCCAGGATTTTTACTTTTCCCATATGTTTCTATCATATTTTTTTATTGCACCGCTCATAGGGCAGACTATGATAACACTTGTTGCTGGAGTGAGTTTGGGTGTACATTGGCAGGGCTAGGCAGGTGTCATTAAGCGGGCCCTTGCTGTTTTATTAATAGCGGTTTATGTTTCGATGCAGGCGGCTATGAATGTGGCCATTCAGTGAAGGAAGGGTAGGAGTGCACACCAAAGGTGGCTCTGTGTGCGTGTGTTTCTCAGGGGCTGGCTAGATTCGGCTGGTACTCCTCGCCAGTGTCTGATGTTAGCGATCCAGGGGGTTTCAGTTATTTGTTTGTGCTGGTTTTTCAGCGAGAGGAGAGGCTGACATCACTTCTTCCAGCACTGAGGGGGTTGTTAATGTTGCCATTCTCAGCTTAAAGGAGCGAGGGTTATGGCAGGCGAGGGGCTTTGACTCACAGAGGCTCTTTCCATTCCTACTGTACAGACACAGCGAAGGATTTTCACACGTACGTAATTATGAAAGAACATCAACGCGACACGCACCATCTGATCATTTCCAGCTTAATTACTGAGCGAAGCCACCAATTTCAGCCAATGCATCGGCTGTAAATATGCCGAGCTTAATAAAATAACGCTGTGAGTTGGAGGGGTATGATTGGGTGTGTGTGTGTGCAGCACAAGCAGGCACTTGCATGCCAGGCTCAGGGCTTTAAACACATCAGGCTGCATGCTAAAAGAACATGCGTTCAGGGGAAATTTATGGAGCCTGACAGCGCCGTGCGAGCGAAGGGTTTTCACCAAGTAAAGTTTGGAGAGGTGCAATCTGGTATTTATTTGAACGGCCGCTCTCACATGTGCGTCTCAGCGTTTGGTGCTCGGAAAATAGCTGATGGGAAATTTGTGTTCCTCAGGACTTTGTCTACGATTGAAACCAAACAGAAATGATGAACAGACAGAACCAAAAAGTCTTACATGGTCCTAATATAAACACTCGGCCTGGCTAAATTACTGACATTGGAGTAGTTTTCATTGGAGGCATCAAATTGGTTATGGAAATACATTTATTTTAACAATACAAAACAACTTCATGCTCCGAGGAAAGAGAATATTTATTGGTTTAAATCTGAAATTTCAATTAATCAAACTTATTTTTGAAGTAATTTTGGTTGCATAAGATCCAGAAATGCAAACCTCTACATGTGGAATCAGTGTAAAATCTATGAACAATAATGCAACAACAATTTGGCACAAACTTTGAGGAACCAACAGTACTTTCAGGTTACTTTCAGTGAACTTACAGGATACTTTTACGAAACTTACTGGATACCTTCTAGAACTTGCAGGTTTTACTCTCTAAAAGTATTTACTTAGTACTTCCCAAAAGTTATAAGTTCAGGAAGAGTCAAAGTATCCAGTAAGTTTCAGAAAAGTATCCTATAAGTTCACTGAAAGTAATCTGAAAGTAAAAACTAAAACTAAAGACTAACTGACTACTTTGTAAAATTTTCAGACTCATCTCTCTGAACCCACAAGTGACTTTCCAGAGCAGGGTGTTTACTTTCCTAAATCTAACAGATTACGTCTCTGAACCAATAACTTACTTTCCTGAAATTTGCAGGTTTCTGTCTGGGACTCGCATAGTTTGCAAAGATTTAGAAAAATAACCTGTAACCCTTTAGAAAGTAAGTTCTAGACAGTATCATGAAAGTTATAGAAAGGAACTAAGTAATTAGGTGGCTCTCCTCTAGCCTCTCCACCTAATAATTCATCAATGTTCCCAAAAATACTTTGTAAGCAACTTGTAAGTTTTGAGAAAGTAACCTGTACTTTTTTTTAAAGTAACTTTTAAGTTACTCGCTGAAACAAAAAAACTGTCTGAGAACTGATAAACTGAGAAATAATAAAAGAAACCCATTTTGGTTTAATTACCGTTGCATCTCTCTCACAATCTTAATTTATGCCTTTGCATAAATTAAGATGCAGAGTCATAAATTACTTTTCCACAAATGGAGGTGGCCCATTTCTGTAATATTGCTCACTGTGGGAAATGCACAATTGTCTGGAAGATGTTGATACAGCATGTGCTGCTGTACCAAGGACTAAAAACTTTCAGTCACTCTCTACTGTCAGGACTAAACACTGGTACTGTTTAGATCAGGTTTTCTTTCAGATCAAGGTCTGATTCTAACCCAGTTATCATAACCCAACCTGAAAATTCATTCTTACTCTGACAGTGATGTATCGACAATATTGGTTTTACCAAACTTCAGAAAACAACATGGATGACAAATGTTTTTTTTTTTTTTATGGGCCTTGATTTCTTTCACCCTAGAATCAACCTGAAACCTTCTACACATTTGATTGGAAAGTCAAGAGACTCCATTAGATTTGGCAATAATCTATCTCCTGCCACTCAGAAAGCTACATGGCATGAAAGCAAAGATATTCCTAGAATGATGGTTGATGGGGTTGCATTGCATTCGCAGCTGCCGCCACATATGCTGATTGCTGTTTGTGCCATTTATTTCTGTCAGTGTTGAGTCTCGTGTAGGTGTTGGTTGTTTCTCGTGGAATGAAAACATTTCCTCTTCCTTTCCATTTCACTCTGGATGAAGTTCACACCTCCCACCCTCCTCTCCGCCTTCTGTCTGTCTGGCCATCTCCCTGGATGTATGTGTACATACTCCATGCTTAGGGTGGAGATTAGGGCTGGTATTAATGGGATGCTACTTGCTGACTGTCCCCCTACATCCCCCTTCACATTCCTCTCTCCCAAACATAAACACTCACATATGCAGCCTCATCTGACCCCTCTCTATCCTACCCAACTTGAACACGGCGGCATATGCAATTGCGCACTCTCCCATTTGGCATTGCTTCCCTCCCTCATCCTTCTCTCTCTTCTCATAGCTTTTGGACATCAGAGCTGGCCTCCACAATCCCTGCTAGCAAGTATTCAGATATGCTAAACCAACAGACAGCCAGGTCTATTGTTATGAAGCTTGAGCTGGAGTGTGCATGTTGGTTTGGCCTGGACAGTAGGTTGGGATAAGATTTTGGTGCTGCTAAATCCCCTCTAATCCCTGAAAAGCAGATGTAAAGCCGATGCCAGGAGCACCTTCAGCAGCCCACTCTCTTTCACCTGCTTTTGTGCACACAGTGTTATGATTGGCACCTGAGCTCCGTGATATTGCCAGCAGTGTCTTTTCCAGCAGTGACAAGCCTCCCTACAACCTAACTGACAGGAAAAGCCATAGCATTTTCCTGAAAAACACTACATTTTAAGATATTAAATGCCAATATCTGAATCTCTAGGAATAAAAGGAGATTTCATTTGCTTTTGTTCTGCTTTAGTGTTTGAAACTATCAAGGAAAACTGGAAAGGTTGAAACCAGTTTACACAAGATGCACCTCCAAGCTTGCAAGAGATGAAGTAAACAATGAAGTGGGGGAACATTGAGCCAAGCTAGTTTCTTGTCTGTAGCACAGCCGTGTGGCACCAGCCAACAAACCAACCAACTTCCCAATCAACTGACCAACCGACCAACCAACCAACAAACTAGCCAACAAACTACCCAACCTCTAAATGAGCCAAACAACCTACCAACTACCAACCAGCCAACAAACTAACTAACCTACTAGTAACCAACCAGCCAACCTCCCAATCAACCAACAAACCAACTTCCCATCAATTTACCAACCAACAAAATGACCAAACAACCAACAAACTGGCCAATTTACCCACCAGTCACTTTATTATTTACAGTTATTCACAATCTCAGCTTCTTATGTGTACCAAGCAAACCTAAGCAGATTCATTCTGTCCATAGACTTGATAAAGTTACATTCACCAAACTTCTTAAACAATTTTTTCTTATAACCTTGACACTGAAGAAGAAAACCGTTGTTGAAACCCATTTCAACAAGCGTTGAAATGGTTTGTTGTGGGTTAGTAATGTTTAGAGAGACAGTCTACTACTTTAAGCTGCCAAAATCCGGAGCAGAGGAGTCACAGAGCCAACCTCAAAATCCAATATGGCTGCTTTGCTCCAGCTATCCACTGATAGCTGGAGCAAAGCAGCTGGAGCAAAAACTGTTTATTTGCTCTTCTCATTCATCAGATCCTGTCAAAATTTCCACATGTACGATGTGCTTCATTGCAGTTAATTTGTTTGTTTTTGCCTTGCAAATAATTAACACCAAAACATTCCTTGAGTACCATTATGGTAGCCCAAATATCAGCAGTGGTACCTCCACCACAGTTTAAAAACCATGGATGTAAATTAAAGACTGCTGTTGCTGTTCCCAGAAGCAGTTATTAACAATTACGGTAGTTTTGAGGTTTTTAAGGGCCTTAAGGTAAAAAAAAAAAAAGGTCCCTTTGTACGTTTTTGTACACCAAAGCCCACTCTGCCATCTGCTAATGTTGATTCCCATGAGCCCACAATAGCCCCACTCCCCCCAATAAAATCAGTGATTTACATAATAGCAACTGCTGAGGGTTGCAGAACCTTTCATCAAGCCTCTAGTTTGGCAAAAAAACAACTTAAAAAGTTTGCACAAGTGTTCACATAGTCTTCCTGGTGATCTTATCTGGTAATCATAGTGCTTTTTGGTGCAAAGGTTTCAAATATCAGAGTTTGTAACTGCTTCTGTTGGCGTTTCAGATCTCTCAGACTTTCTGTTGGCTCTTTTAAAACTTGAAACGCTCCCATGCTGCTTGCATCGCATTAACCTCCAGTTCCTGAGCTCTTTTCTGTGAGTAGTTCAGAGGAAAGAGTTAAACCGTGGGGGTGTAAGTGTAACACATACTGCCCCAGCAAATCGACTTTAAACAGGGGAAAGAAAGTCAGAACACGGCAAACGGTTTTGATTTATGGGAGCAGAAACACATTTGATATTCATTTCCGCAGCTGTGGCCAGCTAAAAAAACAGCCTGCAAATAGACCCATACTGACAATGGTGCAGTGTAGCCCTCCAGTGTGTTTGTGTGTCTCCGAGCCTGCGTGCGTCACTCCTATTTTAGGAATGTTTTGGGTCTCTTTCAGTCGATTTCTCCGCAGATGTTTCTGATTCGCCAAACACACATAATAAGTAATTATTGAAAACACCTTTCGGTTGCCCGGGGTTTGTGTGCTGCTTCGTTTTGTGTAATCGAAGCTGTGGTTTCTCAAAGAGGCACAGGATCCAAGAGTTTATTGAAAGCCAAGAAAATGATCCCACAGTCAGAGTTTCCTGAGAGAAGAAGAGAGAAAAGGGAGCTTAAAGAACATGTTCCCCATCCCACCTCAGTGAAAAGTCTCAAAGTGGGGAAAGAGGGAAGGAAGGGATAGTAGCTTTTTTATCCAATCAGATGGGAAGAAATGAAGAGATTAGCTTGTCAAACCATTTTGAAGGGTGCATTTGCTCATCGTCGAGCTGAGAAAATTCACTGCAAAATCACAGCAACTTACCATTTCTACAAATATCTTAGTATATTTAAAATAAAGCAAAATTTGCTCATAGGTAACTTTTCACCTGTAAGAGCTTGTTTTGAGTAAATCATTTCTTAACATTGGTGAGAAAGTGGTACTTTCATTGGCAGATAATTTGACTTATAACAAATTGTTTTTCCTGTGTTAAAACTGAAATAATCTGCCAATGGAACCAATAGTTTTTCATCAAAATTAAGGAATTATTGACTAAAAACAAGTTGCAATATCTTGCTGAAAAGTTACTTATGAGTTAGTTCTAAATTATTTCATGTGTACTAAGATATTTCCACTACAAACTAGACCAAAAGTACTTGGTAAGATTTTGTGTTTTTGCAGTCAATTTGCCCCTTTTTAATGTTTTGACTTTCTATGTCACACAAACAGATGTTATCAGACAAAAATAACCTCAGTAAACACATAATTCAGTTTTAAGATGAGGATTTCGTCTATTAGAAGAAATAAAACCCCCACTTAAGCCACATTTTTTGCAAAACTCAGTTAATTTTTATTAGTAACAACCAGATCTGATTACTCTCACTCCTGTATAATCAAATTACTTTAAATAGAATCTGTTGGCTAAAATATTTAACAAAGCAACACATGGAGCTTCAGGATATCTGGCTGGAAAAGGAAACGCAAAACAATTCATACATGTGAATCTTTGCATTTATTTGCTAAATCTGGTTGTTTGTTTGTTCATGCAAGTGCTGTATTGTTCTGTATACCTTATTTGTTTGTTTGTTATATCCTTATCAATTGCTCAATACAGTTTTTTTAGGAGAAAAAAGAGCGAATGAGAACAGGAAATGGAACTTCTGAGTAAACAGTTTTCATTCACTTCAAAATAAGAGCATGAATATAAATGTGAACGCAGATGTCAAACCTTTTTATCTGAAAGTTTACAAAACAGGCAAGTAAACTGGTGATTATATTTAATAAACGTTAATAAAACATTAGCAAAAGTTAGCAAAACGCTAAGGCGCTACATAAAAGATTAGCTCTCCTAATTTAGGTCTCAGTTTGGTTAAAGTGAACTCTGGCGCAGTTTAAATGCATAACGGCAAACAGACAGGAGACTACTCCAAAAGCAGGACGTGGACTGCAGTGCAGGGCATTCTGGGTAAAAACAACCAAAAAAACCCACTTGAGTTTAGTGCTAGCTAGAGAAATGGCTTGTGGTCTTTTACCAAAGAAATCCTACAACTGCGAAAATCTGACGCCACTCCATTTTGTTTATATTTCGTGAAGAAGGAAGTTGCGCTCATGTCTTCTTCTGAGGTTTTTGTGTCGCTTCCTTCAGTAGTTCTTGGTGGAGCGCCGCCACAGGTGAGGAGGGGAACAGATTGTTCAATTAGTTTGGATAGTTTGACAAAGTGCAGTGTGAAAGCAAAGTGAACCTGAAAATGTAACAAATGTTGCAATTTTGGTCCCCAGCTGGACCAAGTCCATATAGAAATCTGTATTTTTCCCAAAAATACAAGTAAATAAGGTAAAGTGAAGTAAAGGAAACATTTTGCCGATACATCTCCATCTTCCTGTGTCTTAAGTGTTGCATTTTCACAAGCTACCATGTCTACAAATTGGTGTCTGTGATTCTGTGTGGGCGTCTGACGGCCCGTTGTGTGTGTGGGTGTTTCAGTTCAGTGTGTGCATATCAAGAACGGGACTGACGAGAGAAAAAGAGGGAGAGAACGAGAGATCGGAGACTGGATGGGGGATGACAGGCTGGATCTGATTACGGGTTGGAATGGCTGGGAGGGTTTGTGGTACACTGCTTTCTCAATAGTACATTCCTGTGTGCAAGCCGAGGCAGGATCTGCAACTACAGGCCGGTTTCTGCCAGAGGCTTAGAAAAAAACAAAAAAGAAAAATGCCTCGTCAGAACTAGCAGTTCAGATTTACTGGGCCCTTGCTAGATAGCAGGATAGAAGATGAGTCACTCACATCCTGCGTTGGCCTCTGTGACACCGGAGCAGGGTTTTAACGGGCCTCCTGTGTTACACGAGCGCAGCCGTTATTTTCTGCAGCTCTGAGGTCTAAGGTTGGCGCGGCGGTGTTATTGTTGCTCTGTGTCAGATTTACATGCCCTCAGAAGCTGCCGCCACTGAAAGGAGTGACCTTTAAAGAAGGAAGCTGAGTTTTTTCAGAGGCGAACGGGTTCTCATCTGTGTGTGTGTGTGTGTGTGTGTGCCAGTGTGCCAGCAGGAAACGTCAGACAACTGCACAAATCAGCGCTTTCAAAAGTCAAACAGATGTATGCCAGCATGACTCCTCTGCTCTGGAAAATTCACAGACTCACCTGCTCTTCTGGGGGAATTGCTAAATGTCACCACCAGGTGCTCGGAGTTGCTTTTCAAATTAGACCTTTAAGCGTCGACTGGCTGCGTTGCGAAACATCGTTTTTTTCCATTTGAGCCATCTGTTTCTTGGGTTAAAAGTCTGACTGGTTGTTTGTACTTGTCAGATTGTTTGCCTCCTTTCCCACCAGATTTGCAGATTTCTCTCTCCTTCTTTTACATGCGTCAAGTATGTGTCAAACCCGAGACCCGAGGGCCAAATGCGACCCGCCACAGCTTTTTATGTGGCCCTTGAGACTTGGGGTGGCCAGTATGGAGTTAGAAAGTTTATCACAATATTTAGTACTATTGTGATAACGATAAAAATGGTAATTAAAAACTATTTATCACTTCTTTTTTTAGGTAACTGCAACGCAAAACATTCCTATTTTTAAATTTACTGGTATTTATTGATGCTGTTGTGGAAAAAAACGGGAGAAAATATAAATTTTTTTGAAAAATTTTTTCACATTAACTGACATTTATTGTGACAAAAATAAGTCAAAATTCTTATTAGAAATTTTTCATGATAACTAATAAATGATACGAAAATTGCCTCACTTGATATTCATTTGTAGTCCGTGATCGATGTGGCGAGTAACAAAAAGTCACAGTTACTGCCATACATAAGTGGGAATATTTGCAAAATGTCTTGCAAATATTTCAAAATTAGCAGCACAAATTGTGATTTAGATTACAAAAAAATCAATGAGAAAAGATACGACAAGACATAATAAAATAAATGAAATTACAACGATAAAGTCATAAAATTGTGAGAATGAAGTCAAAATAATACAAGAACGAAGTCTTAATATGAAAATAAAGTCATGTTTAGAAAATTAAGTAAATAAATATAGATATTATGAGAATAGTCCTAATATTTTCTGAATGGAGTTGTACAACAAAATAAGTAATAATATTACAAGAACAAAGTCAAAATAATCCAAGAATAAAATCATAACATTACAAAAATAAACTCAACCAAGAATAAAGAATAACAAAATGAGGATAAAATCAATATTTCAATAAAAAAGTCATAATAATTAGAGAATAAAGTTGCAATAATATGACTATTCTCATAACGACTGTTCTCGCAATATTATGACTTTATTCTCATAATTTTATTATTTTTATTTTCTTACCATGGCCTTAACAAGCCAGTATTGTTTAATTTTTGAAAGTGCTTACTTAATTCACTTCTGTAAATTTAATCAACATATTTTGACTAAACTGACCTTAAAAAACATTAATGATCTTAATGTGGCTCAAAATAAAAATGAGTTTGACATCCTCTGCAACATAGCTCCTGCTTCAAGTTCAGCCTTTCAACATGAATCAGAGCATGAAGCAGCGTTTCCCAAACTGCAGGCCGATAAGGAGGCCTTCCTCCCCCATGCCAGCTCAGGTTTCCTCCCCATGCCGTGCCAGGCAGCGAATGCTTGTGTCGGTGTGTGTCCATCAGGCACCTGGAGGTTAAGGGTCTCATCCAGCCCTTTGTTCCTTTATTTTACTCCTGCCACTGTCGCTGCTGATGGTAAACAGCTCCAAAAGGCTTCTCCTCCTCCTTGACCTGCAGTTTGATTTACAGCTCCAAGGAAAACAACATTAACTTGTCTGCACGCCCTGCCCACCTCTCCCTCTTTGTTCGTAGGTTGTTTACTATTCTCCGTATGGAAAATCCTTCAGGAATGTCGAGGAAGTGGGTGTTTCCTCCAGCAGCCTGATTCTTTTTTCTCTTTTTAATAAGGTTGGAAGGAAAGGAACAAGAGATGCAGAGTCAGATTACCTGAGCTGGCGAGGCTCTTTTTAATTATTTTACACTCAGCATCATTTAAAAGGTTTTTGTGTAAAAAGTTAAGCCTCATTACGGCGACAGAACTGAAGCAAGATGAAACCACTGATACCAGCTTATGTGTTTCTGTCTATCCAGTGACACCAACCCTTTAGACCTACTTAAATTTTTTTTATAGTACTTATGAAGTTAAAGTATCTAAGGAACAATAATCAGAGTTTTCAAAAGTAGATTTTAAAGCTGCAGTATATAACTTTCATAAAAAATTTGTTTTTTACATATTTGTTTACACTGTCTCCATGTTGTGATAGTTTATATGAGACAAATAATCAGTGAAAAAAATATAACTTCTCCACTTCTTCCCAGTGCCATTTGAAGAAATGCACTGCTCCTGGTCAAAAACAACCAATCAGAGCCTGGAGGAGGGTGTTAGTGCTGTCAATCAAGCTTGTGTATGTGCTGTTAAATGTGGTAATGGTGGGGAAACCACTTACTGTTACAGGAAAACTGTTTATCCGCCATGCTAACTAGCCTTAGCCTTTTTGACAGGTTCTGTTGAAGGTGAAAAGATGTAGGGGTTGCAGAGAGTAAGTGTGTACAAGAGGATGATTGACAGCACTAAGACCCTCCTCCTGGCTCTGATTGGTTGTTTCTGACCAAGCAGTTTATTTCTGCAAATGGCAGTGTTTTTTTTGTTTTTTTTTTGTTTCATGTTATATGACATGGTGATGGTTTTAACAAATATATAGAAAACAGTTTGGGCCTCCCGTCTTAAGCTGCTACCCCCGCGACCCGACCCCGGATAAGCGGAAGAAAATGGATGGATTGATGGACATACTGCAGTTTTAACTATAAGGCAGTTCCCCAGAACTTACAGTGTGCTTTTTATTGTACCTAATTATTTTGGTTCTCACATCCATTTAGGTAACTCTTAAAATAAACATATTCTATGTTACGACAGCAGCTATAATAACTCAACAACCTCCTGGGGATTGATAAAGTGTATCAGAATCATATTATTTCGGAGGGAAGTAGTTAAGTTACGCTAGCTTGACTTTGACAACCTTAACATGTAGATGTGATGTGGAATTTGGTGTGTTTCATTTTAGTTAAAAAATAAAAAACGGCGACCTGCACACCAACTCTGATAGCTAATAGCAAATGTAGCTAATCTGCCACAGCTATCACTTATTAATAATCTTAAATAAACATGTTCTGTTCTTTGTGTGGGAAATGTTAGAGTCCTTTTTTGGTGTTGAATCCTGAAACGATTTGTCAGTTTCTATGGCAACGAGTCTGCGTGTAGCTCAGCTGACACAGAAAGCGAGGAAAAAAACTGGTTTTGAGTTGTTTTTAACGGTTTAATGCTGTGGCGCACTGCACTAGATTATTAATACCTACATCTCCAAGTTTCATTTATTTAACGGAGCTGTTCTACCGCGGCATGTAAACGAATCGTCTTTTTGCCCTCCAGCGTTGTGCGCATGTGCTAAATTTCCAGATGTAAACATTAACATGCAGGGGATCCATACACAAGCGTGTCGAAACAAAATGTCCCACAAAAGACAGAATCATTTTGTACCTGAGTTTTTTTACCAGTATGTAAAGACATGAAATGGCGATAAGGCAAAAGAACCAGAAATAAGTAAAACCCCAACTCTATTGTCACAGAATCTTACCCTTACAATTTAAGTTTTAACCTGTGTTCATGTTTGTTTACTTCCAACTTTTATACCCAGAAGAGAAAAACACAGAACATAATAATACAGTTAATTCATGGGTTTCTCTCAGTACAGTGTTATTTTGAACAGGGTTCACAACCTTTCTCGTGCGTGGACGGCATTATTGTGTCGACTCCCGTCAACTGTCATTCCTCCAAAGTCAGCAAGGCCCCGTGGAAAGGCTCTGAATCATTTGTGCTAATGAAGGCTTTAGATTTCCATCCAGCTTTTGTTCTGACTGGTGCTGCGTCTGTCTTGACCACTTAAGAGCCCCAGCTGCCCACAAAAATGCCTACGGGGGATGCCTGCTCCAGACTCCATGTGCTGATGTGTTTATGGGAGTTTGAGGGGCTTGAAAAGAACTCTGTGGACCTCGTCTCCTTTAGTTAATGTGGAGGTATGCAGTATGTGACGGAACCTGGCCTAAAAATAGATTTACTAATGAAGGACTCCCAGGAACATTCAGTCGTACAGCCATGGCAGGGAGATTGTTTTACGTATCAGGAAGCAATAAAGATAATAGGATCATTATCAGGCTCTAAAATTAATTTAATCTAACCTCAAATTACAAAACCAAAGAACAGGTTTGATGTTATTATTTATTGAATAAAGAAGAAGCCAACTACAAAACATGCATGCAGAACAGCTGTGATTTAGCAGCTTGTTGAACATCTTAAGCAGCACTGACTCTCTGTAGTTGTTTTCCTACATCGTTGTATTGGACTACTCCTCTTTTGAGCAATGTGTGGATTGATACTGAAATTTTGATTTTTCTGATACCAGATCTTTATGCTATAACATTGATTCTCAATCCAAGTGTCAGTGCTTTCAATACTTAAGTGATTTGAGATAACATGTTAAAAAGTAACAAAATTATCAATGTCCTTCTGAATTTAAAATAAATACAATAGACTGATGTCTTGTGTTTTTTATGCAGCCAACATTTGAATTACAGCACTTTTCTTTTGGTTTTAAAAGGGTGTTTTTACACTAAGTATTGGTATCAGCTTCATTTTTACTCAGTATGGGATCGGAAGGGAAATCTGCCGTATCAACCTGCTCTGTTTGGGATCATTATGCTGCTGATGACCCAGAACTTCAGCTGTTCAGATGGCCTCATGTTTGACTCTAGAGTACGTGGTTACTGAGTTTAGCTCAATGAGTGGTAGGTGCCCAAGCCATTTTATAGGCGCTGCTTTTCCATCTCCCTCTGTAGCTAAAAACAACACTTAGCAACTTTGCTAAGTTAAAGCAGGCGTCTATTGTCTATTGCTTCTAAAAACAGCCAAAGTGCTTAAAAATGGGGAAAAAAACAACACCCAGTTGTTTTTTGGCAATACGTTCTGGCTGCTTGGTGTCTGGAAAACGAGCCATTTCAAAAACCTCTAGAATGTAATGTCACAAATCAGCTGGCACCGCCTGTTACCTAGCAATCCCAGCCTGTTACCTAGCAACCAAAGCTGAGCCCCAGAATGTTTAGTGAGTTGGTTTTACCGCTGAATGCTCTGTACAATGGCTGCTGGAAAAGACAACTGTTTTGTTGTTGACTTACCATCCAGAAACCACTTGCAGAATTCTTGTTAATTGTGCAGGAGGCTCCACTTCTTCTGTTCAAAGATGTATGAGATTTGACTTCAAACCTACTTTCCTGTCATTTCACTTTCAAATTAAGGCCAGTAGAGCCAAGCAAATCTTTAAAAGAAAAAAAGATATTTGACTTGAAACTGGGACTCTGTCTCTTTAAGAAGCTCCTGCTCTTAAGTTGTGTTGACGAGCTTTCAGCACGTCAACACAGCATAGTCCCTCCATTAAGCCTTCACCAATGTTTTTACCAGCGTTTCACTGAGAAGTAGTTCATATAAGTTCAGCAGATCTGCAGTTCCATCTGCCCCTCCAGACTGCTGCCGCTAGTTTGGAGGGGCAGAGGAGGAGCTACGTAGAAAAGATTTCTCAAATAGGGATGAACGAATCAAAACAACACAAGACAATAACATTATAATATGACATAAAGCTCACGAAAGTCAACTTTACATAATACCCCGTTTTATAGTTCAAGAGGTTTAGCTGTCACTGAACTGGTTCATTTATCCAAACACCCTCAAGTCCACTGAGCTCACAGGTAACAATTACAGCCACCACCCAGTTAAATAACACACACACGCACACACACACACACACTCACAAACACACACCAACATCTAAGCTCCTTTGTCCTGACCCTGACCCCACTATCCACTGTATCTCTTCAGGCTCCTCCTCAAGAGTCCCTCAGATAAGATTACAGGCCTGGCTGATAACATGAAACACTTTGGATCGATTCTGGAGCAGACCTTTGTGTCGGTGCGAGGTGGTGGGTTGGAAAGTTCACCACCCCAACACACACTCCAATTCAGCTTGACTGGCTGTGACACACCACCACACACTCATCTTCCTGTTTGTGTTTTAGTCTAGATTACAGGCTGTACTGTTTTCCTCATCTGCCAAAGCCAATTTGCAGTCGTGTACGCGGTTATAGCCGAGTGTTTAACCCTATCATCTGTTGGGTCACAGCCTGTTCATCCGTGACATACACACAATTCTGTCCCGGCAATTCGGCCGGCCAATTATGGGGGTTTTATTATTCCAAAACAAACCTAAACTCACAATTATACCTTCTGAGTCTTTAATAGTGAAGCTGGGATTCACATTTCAAGATGATGTCATTCATATCAGACTTTCATCTGAGTCTCTTCAGGTATTTGCTTCACTTCAAGTGTTGCTGTGGTTATGTACAGCTGTCTGTTTTTACAAGCAAGTTGGAGTTATGTTTTTTTTAACCAGAAGCATAGCTGGCGCCAGTGACAGCCACAAACCGTCAAAGGAAGGGATTTCTACTCACCCATAAACACTGATGATAAAATAGAATCGCAATTTTTTTTGAAGATGTTCATTTATTTTTGGCCTAAAAATATCAAAAACTGCAGTTGATTTTTGGTGCATTTTTCTTACCAGAATCATAATTCTCATAGTTGTTCATTCAACATCATAGCAGCAATTTTATTCCTTGCAACAAGTTTCAAATGCTTTTAGACATGTATCAATTGCTTCAATAGAGTCATCTGCTGTTTCATGACCCTATTATTTGATCTGGAAAATGTGTGCATGCGCACAACAATGGAGGGCAAAAAGACGATTCTTTTACATGCCACCGATAGCATGTAAAAGAAAATCATCGTCCTTTCAAAATCAATTAAAAGTATCCCCTTATTTCAAAGTTTAGTACAAATTAAATGTGATATTATTTTCTGTTTTAAAGAGAATTAATGAGCAGCTAGTAGAAGCTGTGACTACCTTCATAAGGAAGATGCATACCTAGCCACTCTTACGCTGAGTGCTAACAGATGAGCCACATACCGGTGTGACAGGCCTGCTTCATAAAACAGTGAAGCAGTTCTGTGATCTCCTGCTGCAGACGGGTGGGATTCTTGTACAACATCTTTTTCTGCAGGAGCGCTGACAGACAGGCAGATTGGAAGATGGGGGGTCAGATTCCTCAGACACATTCGCACACAATCATGCAACTGAGATTGTATTATAACCCGCAAAGATGTCTGATCCACACGCCAATTAGACCCGATCTCTCATCGTTTTAAATGTGGCCCATCAATACAGCCTATTCAAAGCACTACTGTTCTGGAGTAAAGCTGACCTATTAGGCTGACTTGAACAGGGTAGGATAGGTGTATGGACATTGTTTTCACAAAATCATTCCTGGATAATGAGATTTCAGTTTGCTGGGCTCTCCCTACGAGCTCTTGTTACTTTATGTCCAAATAAGCTGCTGCTAGCCATGCCCTCTATTCAACGTTTATTGTTGAGTAGATGGCGAAAATGGGTGAAAATGGCTGCTAGTAGATGTGCAAATATACAACTGTACTTCTTTTGAAAAGCAGAAGTGGAGCTTTCTGCACAACCAACAAGAATGCAGCAAGTGGTTTCAGGATGGTAAGTCAACAACAAAATACTTGTTTCTTCCAGCAGCCATTGTACAGCTCATACAGTGGTAAAATCAAGGAAGTTATGGACAACCCTTAACACAAGTCTCTTCCTGAGAATGTCTTGGGAAAACAATGTCTTCAGTCAGAGGCTTTTTCAGGTTTCCTGTAATACAGACCGCTACAAGAGATCATTTCTGCCAACAGCCTTCTACAATAACTCTACCATCTACAGTAACTCTTTGAAGAATCTGAATTAATATGAGCTACAACAACATTTAAACTCCCTTTGGGATCAATAAAGTATTTTTGAATTTGAAAACCTGCTTAGCAAATGTGCTGCAGCTCAGCTTCGGTTGCTAGGTAACGGGCGGGACTCTTGTTGCTAGGTAACGGGCAGTGCCTGCTGACATGTGGAATTACATTCTGGAGGTTTTTGAAAAGACTCATTTTCCAGACACTAAAAAAAACATTAATTTATTGTCAATAAACATCTGGGTGTTTTTTAAGCACTTGGGCTGTTTTTAGAAAGCCAAAATGGAAGTCCAAAAATGTGCAAAATAAGAATTTTGAATAATACGTCCCCTTTAAAACCTGTGTATAAAAATTGCTCCACAGCCAGTTTGACCTCTAATCTCCTCCGAAATGTCCCACGATACAGTGGAGGTTCCAGGGGAAGTGCAGTTTAGGTTCATTGTGTTTCCAGCATGCCACTTCCACAATGGCATGAAAGACGCCTTGCAGTGTGAAGTGGACGAAAGAGGAAACCGTAGCAGCTGGAAAACACTAAGCAATGCCGATTTGTACCGCAAAGACAAAAAATAGTTTACTTTTGTTTTGCTGCGTTACAACAATAACAACAAGCGTTTGTCACAATGGTTTTCCTCTGTTCCCGATCTGTCATATTCACAGAGAGAGCCTGTTGGCACTGGTTTTCAACAAGCCATTCACAGCGGGCCCTCGCTTTCTGCTTGCGTCACAGTGACTCAGGTTCTTCCGGCTATTTGTTGGAATACCGACTGGATCAATGAGAGGCAAAGAGAGGAAGCTGGAAAACAAGACGGAACGGACATTTTCTTATCAATTACATTTTTATGCATTTGTATTTTTATGTTTTGTACTGGCAAACTTTTCTTCTTCAATAGAAATCTATATCTCAACACCACAAAAGGAAACGTAATGAAGGCCACAATGATAACATTAAAAACATGTTACAGAAACCGTCTTGTAAGATTTCTAGGGTCAGAGGTCAACTGGAAGTGATTAATGCTGTTTTTTTGGAAGCTGCACTGTAAGAACACAAAATGTCACCAAGTATTTTTGGTCTAGTTTCTAATGCAAATTTCTTCATACACGTGAAATAAGACTAACTTATTTTGGCAAGAAATAGGAGCTTTTTAAGTGAATAATTTCTTAATATTGATGAAAAGTTAGTTTTAAGTTAAATAATCTGCCTGTAGAACAAGACATTTTTCCCTTATTCTAAATTAAAATTTCTTTCTCCACTGGCAGATTATTTCACTTATAACTATAACTTCATCAATATTAAGGAGTTATTGACTCAAGCAAGCTACTACATGTGCGGAAAAGTTATTGGCAAGTTAGTTTTGTGTTTTTTAAAATGTACTAAGATATTTGCACTAGAATACTTGGTAAGATTTTGTGTTTTTGCAGAAGACTGACTCTCTAAATTAAATTTTCCATGACAATAAAGAGTACAAAATGCTAAAATAAATGTGTTCATGACAATTAATAGACTTTTCATATGTAGAGTATCTCTCCTTTTATGAATGAAAGCCAGACAAAGGTTTTGACCCTAATTGTTTTAACTGAACTAGACAGAAAAACAAACAGCATTGATGCATAAAATAAAAAGATGGAAGGTGTTTCTGCAAAAAAAATAAATAAATAAAAGCAAGACAAAGTTCAAATCTCAGCTTTAAAGGATCGTAGAAAACTGACAGCTGCTTTTGAGGTTTGATTGATTAAGGCAAATAAGGGCACAGGGTGTTATTACGGCTGAGTCATCCTCCATCCGCCAGCCGCAGGCCTGCTCACGTCTCCCACCATAACCAGTAAAGTCAGTTTTGCTCCCATCATGTGACGGTTCTGCACACACACAGACACACAATAAAAGTGTGGGTAAACCAGAGGTTAGAGCGAAGCTGGAAGCAGGCTGTGGACGTTGAAGTCTTAAATGTGGTGAACTGGACGTTGCAGAGTTGCTTGTTTACATGTTTGCGGGCTGACTTACAGCGAGAGCAAGCTGTCATGCTGAGCAAAACATTTAACATGCAAAAAAGCACGACCACACGGAGATCCCATATGGAAAAAAAACGCAGCAGAATGACTGAATTAACCTCTTCCAAGCTAGAAAATGTATCATCGCCTTCAAAAGTAAAGTCTAAGAGACTCCCTGAGTTTAGTCTGTTTAGATTTTTTACTTTAAAGTTAAACAGAAAATTAAATCCACTCGTCATAAGCATAAATCTGATTAATTTGGGGCTTTTAATGGTTTCTTGGAACACTTCTTTTTTTCCAAGCAGTGATGATTCAGTTATTTTTACATGACATTAAAAACAATAATTGGGTTTCCTTTAGCAAGTTTCACCTCATCCACACACTTTGTGCAGCTTTCCACAAACTTCTGCCGTAACTGTGGTTAAATATTTGACTACTCCCCTTGTTGGAATTGGTAGAGTTTATTTGGATTGGTGTTTTTCCTGGCGCAGACCTGACTTTTAATCATAGTTCATACACTTTCCTTTAGGTTAAAATAAGACTTTGAGAAGGCCATTACAGAAGCTTAATGTTAGCCTGTTTTATCCCATCTGAATGTGTGTTTTGTATAATTGTCTTGTTGTGCTTAACTGTACCCAAAACTTGACCATCAAACTTGTAGGAAACAACGTAAAATTGGTTAATACGCTAAACGTTTAGCGCACTTAGCTTCCCCTAATTAAATTACTGATTTACTTTAACAAATTGACATCTCTGTTGAAGTTTTTTTTTTTTTTTTAATCAAATTCTTCAAGTAGTAAATAAGAACAAGATATAAACATAATAGAATATCTAATGCACATGTGTCAAACTCAAGGCTCGGGGGCCAAATCTGGCCCCCCAAAGCTGTTCATGTGGCCCCCTGGACTCTAAAGGGACACATAATTAGAACCGTCAAGATAACAGAGTGCTTGAATATTATTTTATCAATTATTTTATCAATCAATTCAAATCAACAAATCCCTGCACTTTCTCACGCTAATGCATAATTTTGAGTTTATTGCAGATTTTTTGCAAAAATGGTGAAAGACTTTGTAACTAAGTGATGGTTACTACCACCTGTAGGTGGCAGTATTTCTTATTTCTACTAAAAATTATAATACATAATGACACTGCAAGTAACAAAAAGTTGCATTTACCATCATACATAAGCGCAAATATTTCTAAATTACTACCACAACAAAAACAATCGCAAAATCCTGGAGGGACTGAAAAGTTGTTCAACATGATTTAATTTTAAGTATTTATTTATATTTTAACAGTTTAACTGGTTTTATCAACACATTTTGGCACAACTGGCCCTTTAAGAACATTCATGGTCTGGATTTGACCCAAAAGGAAAATGACATTGACATCCCTGACCTAATTACAGAATTACATTATAGAACATGTAAATTATGCCGAAATTAATTACGATATATTCTGATTGGAAGTTGGAGCTTTAGCATTAGCTTCTGCTAAGTACCATGTTGGTATGTTGCTTAGTGTTAGTGGAACTGATGCGTATAATAAGTGTTTTAGTATTTTTCCAGCAGTTTTCAGGCTTGAACTTGGTGCTTCCTGGACTATTCCTAAACATCCTCACTTATTTTCTGTTCATCTGAGTGGAAAAATCTTGACTTTTCTTTCAGGAGTTGACAAATCTGTGCAACACCTGAAAAACTTCTGGCTCCAAAAGACTTTCCCTGCTCGCATAAATCTACAATTTTCCTACTTACAGTAAATCTCCTGTTAGTTCCTTGGGTTTTCTCCATTGTTCTGAGTAAAAGAAAACAAATTCCTCCCTAGATTGCTGTTGAGGGATGTAGCAGCTGCAGTCAATCATGATCACTAACCAGACGTTAACAGGCCTGAACCGTGTCAAATTAAAACACCTTTTAAACCCTTCCGTGACACTTTCTGATTCAGGTGAATGCATGTATTTACAGACAGTATGCACCATTTTGATCTGAGAGGATCAGAGAGTTTAAACGACTCAGATAAATGCCTAAAAGTGAGTACATCCAAATTTCCTTCTGTACTTTTAAGCTTTACTTAATGTCTTATTGGGACAACTGAAAACCAAAAACGTCGGAATGATTCACATGTTTATCTTCTTGCAGTAACCAATCGTTTAAGGTCTGAAGTAACTCAGTCGACCTGCTGTTTCTCTCCGCGCGACGGGTCCCAGCGGTTATAAACCGAGAGCTGATGATTGATGGGCAAGGAGGAGTGAGCTCCGCATCAGCGTCAAGTGAAGCCTGAGGCAGAATGCCGACACACACACACACACACACGTACAACAGGCGCTCGCGAATTTACAGCCCCGGTCCTGCAGGCATGACTTACTTGCTGTCTGCCCTAAGACGTAGCCAGTCACCCTGAAAATAATGAGTCTTGGAGTGGCAGTCAATCACCGGTGCTCAAAAAAGTCCAGAAGGCTTCAAATTTACGAGGGGACTCATATTGTCTGGGGTTCCCACAGAAAGTAACCACTTAAAGCTCCAGAGAGGTTTTGGTTAAGGTTACTCAGATAAAACTAAGATATTTATACTGATTTATTGTTTTACTTCGCAGTAATCTTTCCCACCAAAAACAAAACAAAGAAATGCTAGTCACATGATCTAAAATAAACTTGCTCAGATTGCCTAATTAAACAAGAACAAATCTAGTCATGTATTGATTGTTCATGCCTGGAGCAGGCCAGGTCTCGCCTGGCCTCACTCCTGCTGGAGCGGGTTAGTCTTTCAGGTCTTCCTTAGTGGCTCAGGTTTCCTGTTGTATCCACAAACAGCTTTTGGCGACTGAATTCGTGTTGAAAAACGCAGCGGACTTGTTGTGTATGTGCATGTGGGGAGTTACTTTGCCAGTGGTGACAGGATCCGTCAGAGGTTTCCAAACCCGGCACCAGATACCATCAGTAAACTTTGGGCCCAGTCTTGAATGAGGAAACCAGCTCTGGTAAAGAACCCCTTGAACCTTTTCACATTTTTTACAACTGCAGCTACCAGTTGAACTAAACGGATCCTTGGATTTGAAAGTTTAGCTGAGTTGATTTCACTCCCACTGAGCCTCTTGAAGAAGAACCTTTTGCTACTGCTGCTACAAATATTTGATGATTCTGTTTTTTTTTGGAGGGAAACAGTTCAGCCTTAGTCAGATTGGACAGAGAGCATTTGACCATCTATGATTTCTTTCTGATTCTCATTTGGATTCAGATACGGACTTTGACTCGGTCTTCTAACTCATGTAGAGTTTGAGACCTTCCACTATTCACAGTTCACTGTTCTTGGATTCTTCTGTGATGTAATTAGTCTATTTTTTCCATAAAGCATATCTAAAATATTTGAAAGAAAATGCAGCTTTGGAAACTGAAATATTACTTGGCATGCTATTAGCTGGCATTTTCAAATCAACCAATCAAACAGCGGCATTCATTTTCCTTGGTGATGATTGGCTGTACCCACAGGAGCTGAGAAAAGGAAATCTATGGATGTTAGCTTTTGTATTGTGTATATTTCCACAATACAACCAGTGGAAATATGGTTTCCACTGGTTGTATTGATGGTTAACCTATTAATGGATGGATCTACACAAAATATGTTCATTACATTTTTAGCATAAAATCATTCTTAGTCTGCTCAGTTATACCAATGAGCTGTTTTAGGGCCTCTTGTCTCTTTAAATCCAAATAAGCAGCTGCTGGCCACACCCCCAAACTCAACATCTACCCTCACATGTGAAACTGGCTGCAAACAATTATACAACCATACATTTTTAAAAAGCAGAAGTGGAGCCTCCTGCACAACCAAGAATGCAGCAAGTGGTTTCTGGATGGCAAGTCTACAACAAAACACGTATCTCTTCAAGCAGCCATTGTACAGAGCACACAGCGGTAAAACCAGTTGACCAAATCTGCTGGAGATACTTTGGTTGCTAGGTAATGCAGCTGGGCTGGGTTCAAAAACGGCTCAGTCTGAGCCGTTTTTTGGTGTCCGTTTTTTCCAGACACCAAAAAACATTAGCTCATTGCCAAAAACGGTTGGGTGTTTGTTTTTCAGTGCTTGGGTTGATTTGAGAAGTATTAGAGACTTAAATTGTAGTACAAAAGCATACAAAATGTAATTTTTGCATACTAAGTTTCCTTTAAACATCTCTATAGCTCTATCTTCAACCTGCCTGCTGTTTTCCTTGGTGTTCATGATTATTTCTTGTTCACTAATCTTCAGTTAATCTCTTTTGAAGGAGAAATATATTGTCTTTAGAGATATCAGACTAAAGGCGACTTTCATTCAACAACTTTCAGGTATTGCACAAATTTTGAGAAATGCACCTGATCTTCCTTTCACTTCACAAGTATGCACTATGTTTTGTTAGAGAGCAAATCCCCTCCTAAGCCCAGTGGGTCTTGGTTTGAGACCATTACCTCAGTGTTGAAGTAGCAACAGAAAGCAGGTTGTATTCACAAGGTTTAGATTGGTGTTTAATGTCTTCAGGTGTTGAAGCGTGTCTGTCTGAGTGAGCCCATGTCTGTTTCTGTGTTAATGTGTCGCTCTGTGCGTCTTCCAACCATCATTTGGCTAAAAAAACCCCGACCCACAAGAGGCGAAAAACATGACATCAGAGGACAAACTGTACTCATTTGTGTCCTTAGCCTTCTACGAACATCATCACCTCTCTGGATGTTCACTCGTGTTTCCTCGTCAGCCTTGACCTCCGCTCTGAACGCAATCGCTGCGTTTCACGCTGGCTTTTCGTTTCACGCTGGCTTTTCGTTTCAACCCTGATCCTCCTGTTTTTCCACAGCTGTTCTTCTCCTTTTCAACACAACCTGCCTGTTTCTCTCCTTCTCTTCCTCTTTCTCTGTCTGTGCAGTCGGCTGTTTTTCTTGGCACGTGGAAGTGGAATGATGGTGGTTTGTTTCCCTGTGACACTGCAGATTTTCCCCCCATCTCCTCTTTTAGCGGGTCTATTCCTGGTCAGTGACTCTGCGTCCTCTGCAGGGTTTGTTCTTCCATTTCCTCATTGATGCATCACAACATATGGTGTGCGTGCAGCGAGTTCTTGTGATCTAATTTTTACTGTAACATGTACGTTTGCACAAAAGTGTGTTGATATTTAGCGTATGTATTTGTATCATTTATCAGTTGTGGAGGCTGCAGATGTCTATGTGTGTTTTGTGTGCAATGGTTAGCAATCCATCTCCAGAGCATCTGTTTGTCGTTATGGCTTTTATGGGTGTGAGATAAGAACATGACAAACGGATGTTGAATGCCTGAGAGATGCCTCAGTTGCCCCGCTGAGGGAGCTAAAGACTTACACAGGATTGGATACGTTTTCTGCTTTTCCATCCCCGCCCTCCTTCTCTCCAAGAGCCAAGTTATTTTTTGACAATAATTTTTTTTGATTTGTGTTGGCTGTGCTGCGGTGCCAGATGGGTGGGATTTGCCACATAGTAAAATACAGAGAGTGCCAGAACTATTAGACAATCACTAGAAGGTATTTAAAAATCGGTGTGTTGAACTTTTCTGCAGCTGGCAACTTGACTTAGCTCTATTTGTCTTGTTTAAACTGTGTGAACCCCAGCTAACCTGCTGCTAAAGCAAGCGGGGTAAAGTAAATGTTCAAAAGTGACACGACCCCTCGGCTGTGAGTTTCTGTCTGTTCCCATTACCGTTTCCCTCCTCTGGAGACGAACCTATTCTGTTTTATAGCCAGACAATACGTGATGCAATCAAAAATCAGGTTGAGTTTCATATGTTGGTGTCGAATTTATTCAAGTAGCACATTTAAACAGAGGGCGATAGAGCGCAGGTACGTCTTGAAGATCAGCGAGAAGAAGAGTATTTACGTAAACTGCGTAAATACTGACACAGCTGGGATTGTAAACGTCACGGCTCCTTTACTACCATCACATACCTGACGGAGAAAATATAACGTATTACTTCGTATTTGACTCTGTAAACTGTTTGATTGACCATCGCGCTGAATGCCTGTGTGCTGTCGTTAAAACATGTAAACCAACTGTGGCCGTTTAATAAATCGTTAAACGATTAAGAAATTATTCTAAGTGCTCTGGTAGTTTTTAACACAGTTTTTACTGTTTCTGCCACCTCTTCATTACAGTCACATTACACTTAAAATATTTAACCCTCATATAGCCAAATTCACACTGGTCACAGATTTTGATGGCCAGAATAATTTGTGACCTTACTGTATAGTCCTGTAAATTATGTCAGTTCTACCACCTCCTCTCCACTATCTGAGTGTATTTATAATAATAAACACACCCATACACAGGTGACATTGGTCACAGATTATTGTGGCCATAATAATTGGTTGTTTTGACGAGATGCTAACCAGTTTTGCTAGGCTACATGACGATTTGGCACTGTCTCCATTGTTACTAACGGTTAGACACACCATAATGCAATATTTTATACCTTTCTAATCGTATTTACTTACAAAGTATATGAATGTTAATCTTCTTGCCTTTTAAAAGAGTTCGCTGCAAATCCGCGATTACACCAAGGGCTGACAGTCATTATGACTGACGGCTGATATCCATCATCTTTCTTCATTAAAAGTTATAAAATAAAATGACAAGTTTGGTTTCTATCATTGTCTGTGCGGCCGACCGCGCAGCATCCTATGACCATTTTTAAAGTGAACTCAACTAAATGGAAGAGATATTAGGTTATAAATGTCTGTTTTTAGACTAGCTTTGATGGAGAGCATTGGTTGTTTTGACCTAATTTGGCTTTCGGTTGTAAAATATTCTTCTATCTATGTTCTTTCTCTTAATGTTTACTCACCTGGTTTCCCCACCACTAATCACCTCTCCAGGGTTTAAGATTTCTGTTTCCAGTTAATCCTTGTCAGATCCTCTCATCTAAATCGTGACTCTGCTTTCCTTTTGTTTTGTTTTTTTGTTGACAGTGGCTGTTTTAACCTAGACGTCCATGGAAATAGCTTAATGCATTTAAACCTGGCTGTGAAGTAAAATATCCAGTTTCTTCCTGTTTTGCTCTACGTCTTTCAACTCTTGCCCTCTATCCCTCTTGGATCACCTTTTGTTTTTCCAGATGGACCTTTTGCTCCTTTTCTTTCCAGTGGAGAGCAGGAAATAAAAGCTATCAGGCTGGGACATGGACATGCCCCCCTTGGATCCAGAACCCATTGGAAGTGAGATGGAACAAAAAGTTCCTCGAGATCTTCCAAAGTCGAGCTGTCAAAGCGACCACAGAGCCAATAACATGAGTTATGAAGATGTTCGGTTGGATTTAAAGCCCTTTCCTTCTGCTGTTGCACTCACTTTTTATTCTTAGGTTGTAACTTTGGCTTAATCTTTCGGGATAGCCTACTTTTGGCTGCATTTACGTAAGCTTTAGGATATTTTTTTACTGGTCGTTTGCAGCTTTGAAGACATTCTTACTGGGTACCCATCTCTGCTTTTCAAGGTCCAGTCCAAACCCAAACGCAGTCTGTTTCTCGTTGCTGCTCTCTGTTGGAGTGCCAGCGTCTGTCAGCAGCCCCTAGTTAGAGAAACTAATGGTTGTGATTTAAGCCATCTTCCTCTGACACAAATCAGGTGGACTGATTTTACTTCTTTCTTGGAGATGGTTCTTAAATTATCTTCAGTTTCCAACTATGAAGCCCTTAATAAACACATTGTGGCACCTGTGGTGAAGGTAAAAGTTGTTAAAACCACTTTAAAATAAATTTGATTTATTGTCATTGCAGAAATACAACGATGTATGTATTCTGTTCAGGGAAGAAAGGCACCTATTTATTAGATGCTTTGTCAAAGTACTCACTTCTTTTGCAATTTACTAAAACAATTTCTTCACAATCACAAATATTGATGTATTATACGAATGAGAAGGAGAAAAAACTTCTCATCCATTGTCTACGGGGTCGCAGGTAAGGCTCCACTGATAAATCGGCCCCGATTTTCTCAATTTTGGGACATTAGTGTTTGACTGATAAGATGTGAAGTTGATCTTATCCATCGACCTTATCAACCTCTGCAAAGGTCTAAAGAAAATCAGCCACTATCTTCTATCACTTTGCTGTGTGATAGACCTGGTGCCTACCTCTGCAGGTCATTGGATGAGAGGTGGGCTTCACCTGGACAGGTCACCAGTCCATCACAAGGTGACATAGGCTAACATTCGCACTGCGGGCCTTAATGCTCAATTCAAATTTTTTGTGCAATCGGATTTTTTTGGCGTGGTCGTTCACATTTCCAAATATATGCGACCTCTATCTGTTCTCCAACTGCAAACGACCTGAAAATGTCCCGCATGCGCAGTAGAGGGCGCAATGTCACACATAGAGAGTGTTTTCCCAATCGCCATAAAGAAGAAAGAAAAGAAGTGCTCAGTGTTTGTGGAAGAAAACATGGATGCTAACGGAGGAGCAAATCTTATGATTTTAAAGTTGTTGTCCAATTGGAGGCAGCACAGTAACAACTTGATCCTCATTATAGTTTGCCATGGTTGCTGTTTTTCTTCCTGCTTGAGCCTATCAGGATGCAGATAATGACGTTTGTTGAGTATCAGTGACATTCAGTCGGATGAATGAGACCTGGACGTTTAGATTCAGGTCACATTTGAAAAGATCGGATATCCAAGCAGTCTGGGTCACATTCGACAAAAATCCAACCTGTGTTGTTCAGACCATCATGAAAAGATCAGATACAGGTTGTATTACGGCAAAAAAAATTGATTAAAAAAAAGTCAAATTTGGGTCACTTCGGGCTGCAGTGGCAACGCAGCCAAAGTGACCCACAGGACAAGCCACCATGAAGCCACTCATACCTGAGGACAATTTAGAGGCACTAATTAACCCACCGTTGTACAAACGTTTTGTAACATGGACCAGATTCCCAAAGCTGAAAATGCTCAGGGGCCACATTGATTTTACAACTAAAAGCACAAAATAATTTTGTTGTGATTTTTTATTTTTTTTTATTTGCTCTGCAATAAATTAAATAATAAAGACGCAAAATGACAGTGACTTTTTTTTCCCCGTTTATTTGGTTTAGAAAGTATGTTAGTCTATTCCAAACAACACAAATGAGAACTTAAAAAACCCTCATCTATTAACCAAGTTTAATTCATTAATTTAATTAATGTGCTCTGCTCCTTTTTTTGCAAGATGTCGCTGGACTTACTATTAAATTAAAAAGAAAACAGTATTTTAACACTTCCTGTTAAAAAAGAATTAAAGTTTTCATGGACATTTTCATGCTAAAAAGTGACAAAAGTGTCCAAACTGGTACCATTCTTTTAACTGTAGTCACCCTTGAAACATAAAATTGTTTCAAGGGCCACAAACGGCCCCCGGCCTCACTTTGGACACCCCTGAATTAACCCAACACCACTAACTAAAAAGGCAGTTGGCCTAACTGCAAAGCACTAATCATAAACACCAGTTCATGCCAATATTTATCATAAACCAAACATGACTGTTGGTGGATGCTGAAAGGTTTTTGACTAAAGTTCTGTGAAAGAAAGAAAGAAAGAAAGAAAGAAAGAAAGAAAGAAAGAAAGAAAGAAAGATTCCCTCTCTTGTCTTCTTCCTTCATGTTTGCCACACCCAGGCAGCAGGTCTGAACCGGTGTTGTCAGCGCAGATTTAGTGTTCAGGAGTTGGAGGTTGGGTGAAGGCGCTGGTCGACGTCAATCCTCAGGTAAATATGTAAAGCACAAAGGCAACACTGCTGCTCCTTCCTGTTTAAATCTACTTGATTATACAACTGTGATACTGCAAAATACAAGCACAGAAAAACAATGTGTTTATGAATGGATGTTATTAAAACGGCTGATAAGCAGTTGTAAAGAAAAAAAAGTCAAAGTACCTCATTACTGTATTTATGTAGACTTTTCAGGTATCTGTACTTATTTATTTTTCTTAGGACTTTTTACTTTTACTCCAGACATTTTAAGAGAAGTATATGTACTTTCTACTCCTTATATTTTCTCATATGCCTTGTTACTTCAGTGACGAAAAAATAATGACAACAATTCTCCATTCAGTAGTAATGGTTGCATCCATTCAGTTGGATGCAACCAAAGCAAAGCAGAGGAAGAAGGCACTGTGGCATGAGAAAAACAAAATGGATGGAGATTTTAACCTGAGGAGCATCACAAACAACAGAGAAACACATTCAGAGATGCAAAACATTCCCCATCTGTCGCCTTATTTTAAAAAAATCCTTCCATTTTGTTGGTTTAAAGGGTGATTAGTGACGAATGTGCTGCATTTTGTCCAATCTAAATTATCCTGATTGATCGGTATTTTTTTATTTACCAACACAGAACAAGCTAAGAGCAAAAGAAAAAAAATGACTGGAGCTTTTTGAGTATTTTAGACTCATCGAAAGTTATTTTGTATTCTTGAAAGTGAAAATTACTCTTCAGAGGTCAAAATGTGTACTTTTTTATTTTTGCTTGAGCAAAACAGTTCAACCTGTACTTTACTAGAGTATTTTTCCATACAAGTATCTGCACTTCTACATTAGCAGATAATGTCAGTGCTTTTGTCACCTCTGCTGATATGTTAATGAACAAAAACCACAAAAAAAGAAAGTCAGTATTTTGTTTCTTTTTTGGCTGGGGAGTCATTTTGACCCATGCAGCAGAAAGTTTGGACACCCCTGACATACAATCTCACATTTTCCTGGGACTTGGCTGCTGGTTTTGATCAACCAAAGAGCTTTTATCACTTAGTGAAATCGTTACTGTTCATCTTCAGGAAAAGTATGTGCGTTAAGCAGAAATACCCCCAAAACAATGGCTCTCCCCCGCTTTTGTAGCGCAGTGACAAATGACAAGCGCTGGCTGTCTGCGAGTCTGCTCACCATTCAATCAGCCTGTCTTTGATTATTATGTGGTGGGAGCGCTCCGTCTTTTGTCTATAGTGGCTGGAAAGGCAGATGATGAGGCTGAAGCATGAGCTAAACCTTCTGGAGTGTTTATAAAGGAGTTACAGTCCACATTTGATGGATTATGCTGGATTTCCAAAAGGTTGGGTTAATAAATGCAGGCTTGTTGGTTCCTGTTTCTGTTAGGCTGATCTGGAAGGACGGCCTTAACGCAGACAAACAAATGTATGCACATAAGTTTTCATCAGAGCCTCAACCTGCAGGGAGGTTTCAGGAATGCTCTCGTTCTTCCAGGCCAGCTCATAAATTCAATAACAGATCCACAAGCAAACACTGTAAACATCTGTAAAGTATCATGGCCTCCCCATTGACCGGAGAACCATCACTGGGCTCCAGCGATCACCGTGGGAGAGAAAGGAAAGCAGCAGAGCGTGTAAAATGGAAGCAACTATAAAAATATGAGCATTTTACAACCTGATTTCAAGCTGTTGGTTGCAAGCCGAAATCAATGAGGGGTTTAGTGTTGCTTATTTAACATATTTCCACAAAAGAATGTTTTTAAAAGCATTTTATAGTTCTCTCATATGGCTTTCTTTGCTTTTTCTTTTGGAAAAATGTTTTTTAGATCAATCAAACGTTATTTTTTGCAATTAAATTAAGTTATTTTTGTATTTATTCAGTAAGTAAAATAAAGAAATGTGATTTCTCTACAACAAGTGAATCAGAAATAGGACCAATCATCATTAATTATGTGTAAGTGGGAACATATTTAATTACCAGTCATTCTCAAACAATTAAAATCTGCAAATAACTGATATCCCCTCTAAAAGCTGCCTATTTTGATCACTAAAACACCAAATTACACCTTATTATGCATGAATATGCACATTGGAAACCATCTTAGCAGTACCGCAGAAGCTTGTAGCCGTGTCCGAATTCAGGGTCTGCCGCCTTCGAAGGACTCCGTTTATTCGCGGCCTTCCAAGAACCCGTCCTACGTAGTCCGGTAACTTGGAAGGCGCGAATAAACGAAGCCCAGAAAAGACAATCTGTGAATTCGGACAGCCTTCAGCTTGGTGTAACTCGTTGTGTGAGGGGAGAAAGCAAAATCAGTTTCAAACAAGTTTGAAAGCCAAACAAATAGATTCATAAACGCAAACATTAAAGGTTTTAGACCTATAATTTCAGTAGTTTTAGAAATGTTCAATATAGTTCCACTTAGTTGTAGTTTTTCCCCATTAATTGACATTTTAATTAATTTTAGATAACAAAACTGTTTTATCAATTTCAGTTTTCGTTACTTTTAGTTTTAGTTCACTATAACAGCCTCGACTCCTGCACTGTGGATGAACGTCACACACTGTACAACCAAACCCGTTATACACAAGATGTTTTATCATCATCTGGTCTCACTGGTTTTGAAAATCGGCTGACAATTTTACCGTCTTGCTGTGTGAACCAGGTAGGAGTGAGATTCTTCTGAGAAAACACCCAGGCCTGGATAAAATCTCCATAAACCTTATGGAAAACCACACTGATCCAATTACCCTCAGAAGTCACGTAATTAGAGTCTATCTGTGTGTAATTTAACCTCAGTATAAATCCAGCTGTTCTGTGAAGGCCTTCTCTAATGTTCGACAACATTAGAGAACAAATAGCCTCAAGGAGACCCAGGAACAATGCAGACGGGTCAGGGAGAAAGTTGTGGAGCAGTTTAAAGCACGGTTAGGTTATAAAACAAAAACCCAACCTTTGAACGTCTTAGAGCATCTTAGTGCAGTTCAGCCCATCATCTGAACATAGAAGGAGGATAGCACAAACTTTCCAATACATGAGCATTCAGCTAATTTGACAGGCCAATCAAGGATCAGAGAAAAATGGATAATATGGGCCTGTAATCCTGATAAGTAGAAATAAGTCAATGAGAATTTAAATAGTTGCAAACAGTGATAAAATAAAATCAGTTTATCGACTTTAATGTTATATAAATTGTTTTCCTTATTGGTATATCAAAGTTTTTATGGTCAAAATCGCTTAATTTACGCATTTCCTGTTGAAAAACATGAAATGCATTTAAACGGGTGAGGCAATAGAGTGCAGTTATGCTCCTCACCTGTGGGGGCGCTGTTTCACACAAGCATTTGGCTCCAATTGTTCTCTGTCTTTATATTGCCAGTGTCGTTGTTTAATTACACATTTTCTACATATGTTGACGTTTCACAGTCTATTCGAGATATTTAATGAATGTTTGTGAGATATTTAGTTGTTCTGATCGGCGATAAAAGTGCAGTGAAAATGCGGAGGGTGAGGCAGAAAATACCACAAGCAACAGGTTTTCTTCTTCTACGCATTGAAAAGACTGGAAACAGTCGGAGGGGAAAAAAATACAGACGGACCAGAACCATCCAAGGCCACTCTCTAGAGGCCAAGATTTGTGAAAGTTAAAGAAAAATGAGAACCAAAGATGGCTTTATTTATTTATTTATTTACTTACACAGAATGACACAGATGTTTGTGGACGACATATAAAATTAAGGTAAAGTCATAGATAATTTTCAATTTTAATAAAAAAAAAGAGGTCAGCCAAAGAAAACATTCAAATAATTTAAAAAAATTTTAAATATTCTATCTTTCTTGCTTTTATATTGTTGGAAGCTTTAATTTATTATGGCCAAAATTAAAATTTAGCTTCTACATTGGATTTTGGTTGGAAAAATAAAATTGCTAGAAGCTAAAAAAGGACTTTAAAGTGAGGAAGAGGTTCACCTTCAGAGAACAACATAAAGTTCAGACTTCTCCATCCAATTTGACTTAACCTGACCAATTTTGCAAAAAATTATGCAAAGCTCCTTGAGACAAATGAGTTGCAGCTGTAACTGGAGATGCAAAGAACCATTTTCTTTCTGGTTCACAACTATTCACTGCTTTCTGACAGTCAATTATATAAAATCTCAATAAAATACTTTCAGTTTAGGGGATTTAATATGACAAAAAGTTAAATAGGTACATGTACTTTTTTTGTTTGAGAGGTTAAGAGTTAAGTTGCAAATTGTTCTATTCAAAGAAACGTTTCAGAAAAAACTCGTCTCACTCTAATTCTATCATCTGTTTTCCTTCCACATCTTTTTTGTAAATTATGAACACTGAATGCCCCGTTAGCCCTCAGAGGAATTATAATAGTTTACCTCAATCTGATGTTATGTCTCCCTGCTGAACTGTGGCAAGTCTTTCTCATGGCAAGCGTCTCGTCCAAGCAGTCTGAGCTCCACCCGGCCATCAAACACGATCTCTGAGCCAATCCGCTGGGAGTCCAACACTGCTGCAGTATTGCATGAGAACCAAGTGAATGTAATCCGGTCAGGGAAAGAAGATTTTAGTAAATATAAACTCAAACTTCTCTGAATAATAATTGATTTATGGAAAACTCTCTAATACGTTAAACCCTTTGACCCCTAGAGTCTCTTGGAACCAAGGCTATTGCCCCCAAATATGGGTCCTTCATGACTGAAGGGGTTAATATAAAAGACCGTTCGGTTGTGTAAAGTGACTATTAAATCTGTAGTGTGTAACTTTCACAAAAATATGTTTTTTACATATTTGTCAAAACTGACACTATGTAATGGCTTGTCATATGAGACGCATATTATAAGCCTGGCAGGTCACCAGGCTTTACTTGTGCCCCACCAGGCTAAGCATAGCTTATTTCTTCAAGTCTTTTTTAAAATGTTTTCATCTTTTAAGTCTTTATAGTTGGTGTTCAGGTACTAATTTCCCAATCTTTCAATAACTTAATTATCAAGTGATATTTTCAAATTTAACTTTAAACACTTTTTAACTCAAAAACACGACGGGTAGCTGGATGAATGACTGCCGAGTTCCCAACCACCTGAGGGAAAACCATGGGGACCGCTGATCTGTGAAAGAAAATCAGTCCTAAAGACACCAAAAACAACCAATCAGAGCAAGGAGAAGGGTGATTGATGGCACTAAGACCCTCCTCCTGGCTCTGATTGGTTGTTTTTGATGGGTAGTGGTGCATTTCTACAGATGGCAGTAGGAGCACAGGGAAGAAGACAGAGGAGCTCTTTTTTTTTCACAAATCATCTGTCTCATATTAAAGTGAGAAAGCATAACCCCACCTCTGACAAATGTTGCCCCGCCCACTTTACTGGACATATTTCAGCAAAGTGGGTGGGGACAAGATTTCAGGGGCGTGGTCAGGTGTGTGGATGAACGGCTGTGGTCAGGCCAAAAGAATCACTGTTAACTTGTCCGCTTATAGTTTGCAACTTTCCAGACACCATTAGCGATTTTTAATTTTTTTTAAATCAAAAAACCAACAAGTGACAAATTTAGCAGCTTTTTCTGTTGTTGGAGACTTTTATGGCGACAATGTTTCTGAGTTCAGCAGCATAGCGCCACCAACAGTCATGGCAGAGGAGACCAGTTCCACTCTGTGTCCAAGTTAAACACACATTTGTAAAGCCATCGATCAGTGGTCACCATGGTAACGAAACTCCTGACTTGTTTTTCCTCTGTGGCGCCGTGTGAATGTTTAAACCCGAATGCTGGGCTGTTTGACAAAACAATAGGAAAATTCAGCTATTTAGTCACCGTTTGACTCAGATGGTTTTAGGTAAAATAATGTGGAATAAAACAAATTTACTCAAAATATGTCAACATTTTTTACAGAAACATGAAGATGGAACCCTAAAAAAACTTTTTAGACAGTTTATTAGCAAAACAAAAGTTGATCTGGGTGTTAGTTGCACTTTAAAATGTCGGGACATAGAGAGAGTTTTAAGAAATATCTGAAAAAAACATTTAGTAAAAGTTGTCATTTGTAGATTTAACTTAGTAAGTGAGTTGTTGTTTGGAAGCTGTTTAAAACCGAAGAGAAAGATTTAAAAAAAAACTGAGCTGCATACTTCCTCTCTGTTATTTTGCTTCCAGATCCAAGATATTACCTCCCTAAAACGAGGCCAAAAATATTACGATGCGATCCAAATCACATACTGGCCAGCTGCCATGAGCTTTCTACCAAGATCCAAGTTAAACTAATCTATTAGCCTGACCTCACTCCCAGCTCTTCACAGTGGATGGGAACATACATTTGTGGGGCTAAATTTGATATTCCCCGCCTGAGGCCATTTAATTTGATTCATTTTTGGGGGGATGGAGTCTGCGGACATTAATTTCATCTAGAAAACCCTGTCCGCATCACAGCTGGATAGCTCTGAATTAAGATCTGTGTTTTCACACTCCATGAATCGTCGTTCAACTCCTTTGAGGATCCCAAGCGTGAGATCTGAGCGTGTCAGAGGAGAAAGGAATGAAAAACCAGAGTGTGTTGCAAGGTTGCTGGATTCAGAGCAGGGATGGGATTGCGGAGTGACCCTTCACCCCTCGCAAATCACAGAGGAAGAGTAAGTTTGGTCCATTAGTGGTCACTTTGTGGCTGCATCTCAGGGTTCAGCCTGTCCAGGAAACAAATCTCCTACCTCTTATTTTACTCAAGACCCCTAATGTACCCCCCTCCACCACTTTCTTAAACCCGTCCCACGCTCAACCCTGTAATTTGGGTGAAGAATTCAGCGGCTGTTATTTTTATTGAATTCCCAATAACTTTGTTGAGAGCTTGAGGCTGTGCTGCCAGAGCAGTTCGGTGGCCAGCGGGATCCAGTGCCAGGGTAGGAGGTAGGACGGTCACAGCCTGTTTTTTTTTTTTTACATAGCACAGGGGAAAACACAGGGCAACAATCATCACATTTATGGATGGCTCACTGCTCTCCCTGAGCCAGGTTTACAGGCAGCCAGGGGTCTACTGGCCACTAATAAAGAACCCCCGTCCCCAGGGAGTCTTAAAAAGGGCACCTATTATGCAAAATTCACAGTTTGAAATTTTTTTTACTTCCATCTCGGTCTCTAATGCTCCTGAAAACAGCTCAAGCCATTAAAAAAACAAAAACAACACCTACCCATGTTTTGGCAATAAGTTTATGTTTTTTGGTGTCTGGAAAATGAGCCCATTTCAAAGAGGTTACATATCAGCAGGCACTGCCCCTCACCTAGTAACCTATGTGAATCCCAGCCCGTTACCTAGCAACCGCAGTAGAATTCTACCCGTCACCTAGCAACCCGAGCAGAGCTCCAGAACGTTTGGTTTTACTGCTGCACCACACATTTTTTGATAATAAGTTAATGTTTTTTGGCGTCCGTCATGTACTGTATGCAGCCCTTATACATTTTATGTTACAGACTGTCACCAGGAAAAAACAGAGCAGCATAACATTCAGATCTGTTTCACTGGTGAGTGAAACAGATTGTAAATCTGTTCAACTGTATGAGAAACGTTTCATAAGATTCGACTGGTAAAGCGACTTCAATCCACTGTGTTTGTTTACAAGCGTGCTGAAGCCACGATGTCTGTAAAATGAGCCGTTTAAAAACTATTCTGATTGTTAACTCACATTCGATGGGCACTGTGCCGTTACCTAGCAACCCAAGTGGCGCTCCAGCACATTTGGTCAGCTAGTTTTACCTCTGTATGCACTGTACAATGGCTGCTGGAAAAGACAAATGTTTTGTTGTTGACTTACCATCCAGAGACCACTTACTGCATTCTTTTTGGTTGTGCAGGAGGCCCTACTTATGCTTTTCGAAGATGTTTGATAATGTTTGAATAATTGTGCGTCTGTTTTCAGCCATTTTCACGTGAGTATAAACGTTGAGTTAGCCAGCAGCAGCTTATTTGTATTTAAAGTGATAAGAGACCCTAAAATAGCTCATGTCAGACTAAAATCGCTTTATCTCAGAATGATTTTGTTATGAATGTATCGCCCATTAACCTATCCTAAACTGTTCAAAGAATAACAATAGCTCACCTTGTGGCATACAGAGATGTTTCTACGTCTTGGAGAGTGGTGCATGCAGCTCCACCACTCAGGACATTTACTGTTCTCCTTTTTTGCATTTTCGCTGAATCATGTTGGCTAATTTTTTCCAGAACATTTGGGTTTTTGTTGCAGCTGCCATGCGATGAGGCTATGATTAGCAATCATGAACAAGAGCCCATTTGGCTCACATCAGGTTCTCCTCGGTGACGTCGAACGCAGAGCTGGAAATCATCCTTCCTGTCAACCAGACACGCTAAAGTCCTGCACAGTTCAAAGATGCCATATTAAAATCAGAAACAGTAAGAAAGACTCAGCAGCTTCTCTTAAAAGTTGACATTGTCCATCTTTATCATTGCAAATACAATTGAAACCAGAAATGTACAAACAACAACTAAAAAGACACATCTTTTTTCCCACTGTTTGAAGTTAAATCAGACCACACAATAATGAGAGAATATGTCAGAGATTTGTTTATTTATGTCTTCAAAGTCAGAAGTTTAGATATTCTTTCTTCCAACAGTTTGCTGGACTTCTGGCCCATTCCACCTAACAGAACTGGTTTAACTGGGTCCATTTAGTAGACTGACTCGATCACATCTGACTTTTCAGATCTGTCCATAAGCCTGAGATCAGGGCTTTGCTATTGCCACACCAAAACATTGACACTGTTGTCCTTAAGTTGCTTTATAACAACTTTGTCTTTATGCTTCATTGGAAGACCAATCTGTGCCCAAACCTGAACTTCCTATCTTTAGAAGTTGCTTCCGTATTTCTTATTAATGTTCATTCCTCATAATGTCGTCTTTCTTATAAAGTTCACCAGCTCCTCCTGTAGCTAAAGAACCCCACAACATGATGTTGCCACCACCATGCTTCATCGTTGGGATGGAACAAGCATCCCAGTTTTTTCCCCAAACGTAACGACGGTCATTATGGCCAAAATGTTCAACTTTAGTTTGATCAAACCACAGAACATGTATCCAAAAATGAAGGTTTCTGTCCCTGTGGACATTTTAAAACTGTAATCTGGCTTTTGATTTTCCTTTCAGAGCTTTCGCTATGGATAATGACACGGTCTGACCAGATTCAGCTCGCATCTTCATGAGGTTTTTATCTTTTGTTCTGGGGAAAATTGTTAACATTTCAGACAAGAACTCGTCTGATTCCTGAGCGGTATGATGGTTGGATATTCCCATCATGTCTATACTTGCTTGTAATTGTTTGAACAGACGGATGAACCAGACTTGTGCAGTTTCACAATTCTCTCCCTGGTTTCTTGGCTGATTTCTTTTTGTCTTCCCATTGTGTCAAACAAGAAAATCAGTGTGTCCAGAACATCTGCAGGTGTGCTTCCAATTAACTCAACTATCAGAAGTTAAATTAAATATATATTTTAATGTTGGCACGATCATGCAGAGAACTGTTGATTTGACAGTTTTCAGAAAGTCACAGAAAGATTAAACTAAAAAAGATGGCTGTTTAGAGTTCTGTATGAAAGCATATTACTTGAAAATTGAGTGGAAGGAAAAAGTTGGGAAGAAAAAGTTGCAGAAGGAGCAGGAATAGCTGGTTTGTGACCAAAACCCAGTGAAGTATTCAGTCTAAAGTACATGGAGCCAAAACGTCTGTATTAAAAAATACTTTCAAATTAGTATCATGTCCTTCAAACAGAAGTTTAGATTAGACAAAAACTTCAAAATAAAGAGAAAGTAATGAAAAGGACCAACTAGGCCTGTCACGATAGCAAATTTTGCTGGATGATAAATTGTCCCAGAAGTTATTGCGATAAACGATAATATTGTTGTTTTGAAACCATTTTTAAGCACTATAATGGTAATAACACATTCTAAAAGATCGGGAAACTTTAAATTTTAATGAACATTTAACACTGAAACTGAAAGACTTTTCAAATATCCAAAATAAATAAACACAACAAATAAAATTTATTTTGAAGTCTGTAATCTAAATTGTCCTTCATAAAAGGGTCAAAGCAGCAAACTGAAAACTTTCATCCTCCAGTTTTTGGTAGAAAGGGGGGAAAGAAAGATAAACGATAAATCATGCCAATGGATGTTATTGAGCTTGTTTTAATTTATCATTCAATTAATTGATTTATTGATTATCGTGACAGGCCTAGAACCAAGAAAACGAAGATTTTCTCTCATTTCTTTGATTCTTATTAAAACATTATGATTGAAACTGGGTTAACTACTGAACCTTTACTGGGAATGTTTAATAAACAAAACAGATTTCTTATACATTTGCTTTGACATGTCCAACATGGAGTCAGGCGGTATGGAAACTGCACAACCAGAATCCGGTGATATCATCTTCTACTTTCTGTTTTTTGTAGTTTTTTTTTGTTTTGTTTTTTTTTCTCGAGTGCTCTCACGTTCGTCTTTGCAGAAAGCGACACAAACCAACACGGTGGTTGCCCAGTGTTCCCAGTAGAGCAAAGCTGGTTGAAGTTTTGCTTGGATCGCCGTGGTGACACCACTGACACTTGATTCCTCCGCTGAGGTTAGCCCAAATGGTCTCTGCTTGTCGTTTCCCCAGACACAACATGAGCTGGTGACAGGATTTGACTTTTCTCACACTTTAGCCGATGTTTCTGTGCAGCTCTGTCTGAGAGTTTGAGCCTCCGGACCACCTTGTAAAGTGCAGCTGTCTTGAGCGTAAGCCCTCCTCCGGCTAATCCACTTGTAATGATACTGTAATCATCAGAGGGAAAGCAGCTCTGGTGAAACTTTTCCCAGGATGCCAGGATTCTGTATTATGAATATGACATCAGGAACAGAGCTTATGTGTTATGTAACGTAATGTTTCACAGGGCTGGAACGGCTCTCAGTCCAACAATCAATAGGAATGGATGGAAACAAGTGGACAAGAGTACAGCACACTTAAATACACTAAAAAAATAACAGCTTTGATTTGTTCACTCAGTGCAGTAAAGAGTATGACAGCCAATGTGACATAAAAAATGAGCTGAAACTGATAAAAACAAAAGGTGTGGTCAAACATGTAAAAATAAACTTCAACAAAACTTCTTTGAAACGGTTCAGAATGTATTCATCTTGAACATGTTTTGTTTAAAAACACCATGAGAACTAAAATAGGACACAAAAATATTAAAATACAAAGAACATTAGAAAAATTACCTCTCAAATCTGTAGAATGGGCCGGATTTTTTCCTTCCACTTAACTTTGAAAATTCAACCATTTCACAACGAAACATTATTTTTCACAGACATTGCTATATAAAATACCTTTATCCCACTTCCAGCTGGTGCTTTCCAAGAGAAAACACAACACATTGTATGTTGGTGACTCTAAATCAGATACAGTTCCTGCTTTTTCTAATTAACAAACTAAAAGCATAGTAAGAGGGACAATTCCTTTCTAAATAAAATGTCTGTCTCCCACTGAGGCAGAGGGAGCAAGGTTTATTGGAAGTTTGTGCTCAAATAAATATAACAATGAGAAATAGCTAATCTGGGAGTTACTAATGTCTCATAGCTTGGAATTATTCAGTTTTCACTTAGAAAGAAAAAAAGTTGCAGAGAGACCTCATTTCTTTCTACAACTTTGAAGGATGCGTCTCCATTTCGCAATGTCCCAATGACCTAGAGCCATGGCGCTCTTTGACCTCTGACCTGCAGACAGCACGAGGTCTTGTTGACGCAGCGAAGGAATGGAGGCTGCAGCAGCTCCTCGACCTCCGCCAGTAAAGCGGCACCGAGATTTACTCGGGTTCTGGCTGCCAAAAATAAGCAGGATGGAGTTAAACTTGTCCTTGGCAAAGAAAGATGTCTGATTCCTGATTGTGCGTCGGCCAAAAACATCTCTCCCTGCCTCTAATGTACACAAACACAGACTCACACGCACACACAAGAGCGCTGTCAGTGTGATTCACGGTGTTGGTGTGTGTTTGCATTGCTCAGACCCAACATATGTTGTGGCTCATCAGGCCCGAACATGGAAACTGTGAGTGGCTGCAGATGTTGAGGAGAAAAGGGTAGTTTTTTTTTTTTTTTTTTTGGGTGGGTTTAACACCCAAATTGACTTAAAACATAATTTTTTTTTAAATGTACTTTTTTTAAAATGATTTCTTTCTCGCACCCCACTAACACTCCTCAACTAATCCCACAATCACTGGAGCTCTGTGGAGGATCTTAAAGTCTGTGTGGTGCTGACAGTCCAACGCTACTCGTCTGTGTTTTATCATCCTCTCAGTGGGGAGAACCAAATGTTGGATTTGATCCGAAGCTCAGAAAAATGATTCACGCTTTACATGTTTGCATTATAAAAAGTTATGAGCTATTGTTTTTTTTAAAAAAAACTTCCCTCTGATTCAAATTGTGAAAATTTAGATTAAATAGATTTTTTTTTTTCCAGAAAGTCCTTTTTTTTTTTTTTGCATTCGCATATACAGTACAGACCAAATGTTTGGACACACCTTCTCATTCAATGAGTTTCCTTTATTTTCATGATTATTGACATTGTAGATTCACACTGAAGGCATCAAAACTATGAATTAACACATGTGGAAATATGTACTAAACAAAAAA